>JALLBE010001215.1:0-11328 GCA_036939795.1 Thalassiosira mediterranea | reverse complement strand
AAAGGGGGGTATAAGCCGAATCAGGGGGGTATACTTCGAGGTACTCCACTGTACCTACAATACCGCGTGAAAGGTGGAAGATCGCAAGATTGCAGATCACGCGATGCCATAAAATCTCCGTCTCCGTCGATAGCACCGGCCCCGCTCCCTCCTCCTCCTCGTGCTCCCTTCAAGCACTGCGCCGACGTTGTACAACATAGTCAAGTGCCCCGGACGGCGCGGTTGTAGCTGCATTCACGGGCCGGCGGGCTGCAGGCAGGGCGGCCGGCCATGCCGTGACATCAATACAAGATCGCACCACATCATAATCTCCGTCGTCTACCGTCATCATCATCTTTCCTTCCGTCCATCACTGGAGCGCTCCATGCTCCCTTCAAGCATCATACACGGGATGGCGCGGGTTGTGGTGGGCCTGTGCAGACAGGGGCGGCGGCGGCGGGCAGGCACAGGTAGGGCATGATTTTCTATTCAACGATCATAACATTGCAAATCACGCCATCGTGCTCCCTTCAAGCACTTCAACGACGATGTCAAGTCAAGCACACGGGAGACAACGCGGGCCATGGTGGCAGCGGGCCGTGGCAGCAGCAGGCTGTGGCGTCAGCTGGGGGCCAGCAGTATTGACAAACGGAGCCACATCCTAAATCTCCTTCTCTCCTCAGACAGGGCTGGCGCTTGATCAAGTCTTCCAGCCAGAACAACTCTACGGCACAACAATCAACTAGCCAGGGGGCAGCGCGGATAGGATGGGCATTGACAACGCGCGGAATTCGAGATAACTCATCAGGGGTGTTCAGGATGGAACGTAGATCCCTCAGATGATGATGGGGCACAGACCCCAGAACAAATGCAACAAACTGCTCGAGATCAGCCAGAATGTTTCGAGTAGATGAACAATGAGCAGAACAAAGGTAAGCAGCGGATTCGCATCAGATATTATGTACAATTATTCACGACAGTTTCCTAATCCTGCCCTCCGAATACACCAAGCACAGATTCGAAGCCAGGGCTACGTGATACGTTTGCTCCCGGAGCAATGGCAAGATTGTAGCCATATTCAAATTGGAAAGCAGAGATGTCCTGAAATTTCTGCAGGACAGGTAAGTCTTTCTTCATACTTGACCTGATCCGTGTTTTTGCTCCATCACTGAGAATCAGAAGCCCACCCTCACTCCAGTCCTTCCCTAACTCCTTCGCAGAATCGGATAACCATGCATCATAACGCAACATGACGGCCGCCGCCCGTTCCCCGCTGTCCGCCGTGCGTAATAAAACGGCCGCATCTACACACCCCACTCATTAGTGCCATCCATCACCCCGGCTGGTTTCGTGCCTCCACCTCAATGCGTTACGAAATCACGATACCAACCGCCTGCGCGCGACGTCGACGGCTATCCGCTATCCATCGATTCTCGCCTGCCCATGCCACGATCTGGGGAGAAGCCGAGACATATCCGCACGCCCCAAGAGTGCGTAGGGGTCTCGACGTCACGACGTTAACCCCTTCACCGCGGATCTGAAACAATCTAACCGGATGCTGACTTGAAAGCTCTCCTTGCCGAGCTCGGGGGCGCCGGCGGCCTCGCGGGCAAAAAGAGGAGGAGGCTCGGCGGCACGACCGACACGGTCGGCTCTCGAGATTACACGGTCGTCACCGTCAACTGGTACGGACTCGGCGCGTTGTTGCGCGCGGGCGACACCTTCACGCAGCGGGGGTTCTACGTGACGAGCGTCGGTCGAGTTGACGGCAGGGCCGCTCGTGGACGAGACGGGCGCCGAGGAGGTGGGGCTGGAGAGGTGGAATCCGCGCGGGGTGGACGTCTACGCCGACGCGGACTCGAACTATGTCGTCCTCGTCGCGTCGGAGGCGGGGGGATCGTCCACGACTTGCGCGTTGTCGTCGGGGTCCGCGAGGGCCTGCTCGGGGTCGTCGACGCCGCAGACGGGGAAGGTCCCCTGATGGGATTCTTCGATCCGGACGAGGCCTCGTGCGTGGGTCTGGCGACCGGGACGTACGACGCTGACGGTCGAGGGCAGCACCACCTTAGAGGGCGTCGACGCGACCTGGTTGGACGAGCAAGAGATGGAGACGTTGGTGTCAAACGTGCAGGACGTCATCGATAGGACACCGCGTGCCCGAACAGCAGCAGCGCGTCAAGGCTTCCTTCAGGCGCTATTGCGGCGGGGACATGCTCGCGTGCATGAGCGACTCGGCGTCCGTACCGCCCGGATTCTTCCTGAACGGGGGTGGCTCTGAGGCGGAGTGCCTGGACAGCCAGGACGCCCATGCTTAAGGACACGTCCAGCTGGTTTTACGATGACATCGAATCTTGCTGCGAGAAGTATTATCCCTGGGATAGCGGCAGGTGCATCGTCAACAGCGGCGGTGACGCGAATACCAACAAATGGTCATCGTTACAAGATTAGCCAAAAGGATTGCGAGGAGGGTAGCGCGGATGCCTCCTGCGGCGGGAGCGCCAAATCCTGACTAACGATGGCCCGGATTCGTGTTGCGAAAGCGAGCTCACGTGGATGGTCGGGTCCATTTGCCTCGCGGAGTCGACGGGCGTGCCCGCCACCAGCACGGAGAAGAATTATGTCGACTGGAGTGCGAAAAGGTGAGGCGTGGTTCAACGATTCTAAATTTGCTGCTCCTTCTACCCATATCGTTCCGTTTGATCATGAAGTGTGTCAAGGATTGTAAGGATGGAAACAACTGCGGAGGCTTATCCTAGAGTTGGGATCAGCTCTATTCCAGTGCCTCCGATTGCTGCTGTCGGCTATGGTGGCTTTCGCGTTACGATTGCACAAAGTGAGCTCGTAGACATCGACAACGGTAGGCCACCACCTGGAGGGCAAGTGCACAATTATGAAGCTCTTCATTACGACTTATGTGATCCTGGCTCTAGAGCGAAGCAGAGATTCACAAACAGACAACAACAATAATTTGACTCCAATTGTATAAAGCCACTGCGAATCTCGTTGTGAACACATAAATGTGATTACATCTCAAGTCGTCTGGCACCGATTTCGGTGATACTAATAATGGACTAAATTATTTTTTGTGGTGTGGTATACTGAGTTAAAGTTACACTGCTGCGCATGCTTTGTTTTTACCACTCCAAGAACAAATCCCTCCTCCACCACAGTCATTGCAAGGAGATCTCGATGTGATAGTTCCACAATCGCATGAGGTTGACCCTGATGGTGCCCCAGTGGGCGATTCAGTGGAAATTTGGGGGGGCAAAGTCGGCGAGGAAGTCTGGGGAGGTGAAGTTGACGCTTTTGTCGGCACATCTGTTGGCGAGGAAGTTGGAAATGCAGTCGCCATGCACATGCATGCTGCTTCAGTTGGGCTGCCTGTAGGCTACAAGAGAAGTGTTTTGGATTACAATGATTGCAACGCAAAGTATCAGCACAAGCCATTGATCACTACTTACTTCTGAGGTTGGATTTGTAGTTGGATTAGCAGTGGGCTGAGGAGAGGTTACTGAGTTGGTTGGGCTTGGCGTTTTCTTGGGAAGCCTTCGGCTGATGTTCTTTTGTACAGGTTGTTGCCCACCCTTCATCAAAAGCTTCCGGCCACTATTATTGCAGTTGCAATCACTGAGATCATTTACAGAACACCGCCCCGAGTTGTCGGAGCACCAGCCATCCTTAGGAACGGCTGTTGGAGTGGGCTGACGGGAGATTTTTTGAGGTGATAAGTAGTCAGTATAATGTGACAATTGAATGAGAGAGACTTCGGCACTTGAGACACACCGCAATGGTTGGGTTCCCAGTCACAGGACTATCCGTTGGCCCCTTGGTTGGAAGTGCAGTTACTGGGCTATTTGTAGGGTTAGCAGTCACTGGACTATTCGTGGGGCTGTTGGTCGGCGATCCTGTCACTGGACTTGTCGTGGGACTTGCAGTGACAGGGCTATCCGTTGGTCCGTTAGTTGGTGATCCAGTTACGGGGCTTTCCGTGGGGCTTGCAGTCACCGGGCTGTTCGTGGGGCTGTATGTCGGTGATCCTGTCACTGGACTTGTCGTGGGACTTGCAGTGACAGGGCTATCCGTTGGTCCGTTAGTTGGTGATCCAGTTACGGGGCTTTCCGTGGGGCTTGCAGTCACCGGGCTGTTCGTGGGGCTGTATGTCGGTGATCCTGTCACTGGACTTGTCGTGGGACTTGCAGTGACAGGGCTATCCGTTGGCCCCTTGGTTGGCGTCGCCGTGACGGGGCTACCAGTGGGGGCTGCAGTTGCTGGACTATCCGTGGGGCTGTTGGTCGGAGATCCTGTTGATGGGCTCGCCGTTGGACTTGAACTGACAGGGCTATCCGTTGGTCCGTTAGTTGGCGTTCCAGTGACAGGGCTATCCGTAGGGCTGGCAGTCAGAGGACTGTTCGTCGGGGTCTTCGTTGGTGAATCAGTCGCGGGACTCCTTGTTGGCGTTCCAGTGACAGGGCTATCTGTCGGTACCTTTGTAGGCGAAGCTGTGATTGGGCTTGTGGTTGGATTGGCAGTGACGGGGCTTGTTGTTGGTCCTTTTGTTGGGGACGGCGTCAAATCACAAACTGTGTCATCAAACGTTGCCGATGTTAGGGCGCTGCACCCAGTATCCGCGGGGTCGAAGAATCCAATCATTTTCCAGGTAGGGCGGGCCGAAGATGGTTGGCCATTGCATGCGTATGATCGGACGGTGTCCGTATGATCAGTGCCATGACCAGGGAAGTCATTCCCAACAGCGGGGGCAAGGGCGTACGGATCCGGTCCGAAGTACGTCAACGACCCACACGTGATATAAAAGAAGGGGACCTTGCTGGTCTGTGGTGTAGACTTTCCTTGGCACGCAAGTACGGCAGCAGAGTCGCACGAGGTAGAGGTACCCTGCGAGCCAGATGCAGCGAGGACGACAAACCTTGAGCCAGACTGGTACACATCTACCGTGCGGGGTGTCCAACGCTCCAGCCCGATCTCTTCAGCCTCGGTCTTGTCCGCGAGCGCGCCCGCGGTGGCCTCCACCGATCCTAGGTCGCTTGTGAGGTAGAATCCTCGGTTGTAGTACGTGCTGCCAGCTTCGAGCCTCGCGCCTCCGAACCAGTTGATAGTGAAGACGGTATAATCCCTGGTACCGGGCCCGTCCTCCGTGCCCCCGATCCTCCTTCTGCTTCGGCCGCCAAGCCCCACGCCATTGTACTCCGAACCCTTGCCGTAGATGAACGTGAACGAATCGTAGGTGGTGGGATCATACCCTCCCGGCACGTTGATATTGTTGGTCGTAGGCCGGACATCGATGAGGAGCTCTGCCCCATTGCCCACATTGTTGAACATGCTGTTCACCAGACTAACGGCCGTGGATGACACCGTCTCATAAACGGCGAAGTAAACCCTGCGGTTATTCGGGCTCCACGACCAGTGTCGAACAAAGGCCACCGGCAGCACCTCCAGCGTGTTCGTGTTGACGAACCCCACGTCCGCCCACGGCGAACAGTCTTCGGCGCCCGAGAGGTATGGCGTCGTCCGCCCAAAGCCGGTGTCCCTCATGTTACACTGCACGGTGATGAGATCTCCGTACATCGAGTGATACTTGCAACTGGGAGAGCTGTTGGGGGCAACCTTGAGCTGTAGTCGAGTGTGCGATCCCGAAGCGATCTGCGCGGCGGTGCAGTCAGAGACCATGCACCCGTTTGGCTCGGGATCGTAACACGAGATGGAATTGACGCGACACCAGGGAAGTGTCGGCTCGATCGTCTGGTTAACAAGCAATCGAGGCTCGACGAAGGTCGTGTACCCCCCGAGCCACTTGAGGTCAGCCCACTCGCCTCGCCACGTGGGAGCCCTGGTGGGAGGGGCTCCCGGACCATCGTTTCCCCAGGGGCATATGGAGAGGTAGTCGACGGTATTGACGTCTTGGTAAGCGAGGGCGCCGGTGGACGGATCGGGCTCGAGCGCGAGGGGCAGGCTGCTGGAGCGCACTCCGCCCCAGCCAACATTGAAGTAGGTCTGATCGACGTTCAAAGCCGTCGAGGCTGGATCAGTTGGATCAGCGAAGCTATAGATACAGGTGGAACAGTGAAGTGTGCAAACGTGGGTGAGATATCAAGTCTGTTGACTGGTGGAATAGTGGCAATGATGCCAAACCATACCCGCCAAACAGTGAAATGATAATGCAAGCACATGGATTCGTCGGACCGGCGGCGAAAGCAATCGCGTGAAAGCCATGCAGGCAAACAGTCATGCAAGCAAAAAGTTATGCAGGCAAAGCCACAGCCACCATCAATCCAGCGGAGATAACTAGCAATCAATCACTGGTCGTCATAGTGCCACAATGATACAAACACTCACTTGTGAGCCATCTGCGTGTGCTCGATGATCCCATTGCCGCAGTTTGTATATTTGTTGATGTACATGATCGGGCTCGTGAAGGGCGTGGCCACGTGAGCCTGCGTCCCCCAGCTCGCGAACGCGCACGAATTCCCGCTGCAGTGCCTGGCCAACGACGGCGAGAAAAACGGCGCGGCATCGGTGTACGCTCCGTCGCCCTGGTACGCGCCGGCTTGGTGGACGTAATATTTCTTGCAGTAGGTGTTGTAATCGGGCGAGGCGGTGGGGACGTTGCGGGGGTCGGCCGTGCAGTATTGCGGATGGTCGTATTCGGTACCGAGCTGGTTGAGATCGGTGTTCACCGCCACGGTCTGTTGGACCTCGTCGATCCAGGGCGCACCGGCATGCTTTTGCGGTGGGAAGGTCTCCCCGTGCTTGTCGGGGGCGTAGTGGCTGTAGAGGTTCCCGCCGGTGCCTACGCGAACCGTCCACGATCGTCCGTTGGCATCGGCGTGGGACATGGTGGCCTGGAACAGGCCCTGTTCGTATTGGACGAAGTCGTCGAACCAGTCGGACGCCGCGTTGGTCCCGGGCCAGTCGAAGCTGAACGACGTGGTCCCCGGGTCGGCGCATTCTGACGGTTCGATTTCGTTGCCCGGGTCGGTGAAGGCTGCGAGGATGTCAGTGAGGAGGGCCTCATCGAGGGCATCCAGCGTTGGCTGTGCGGTCGTCAGGGGAACGGATAGGGCGAGGAGCCAGAGAGGGCCGACGGAAGGTTTCATGGTTGGTCCGACGACGATGGACGTTGCTTGGTGAAGAGAATAATGAGGGCATCAATCCCGCTATGACGAACAACGATGATGGATGTGGATGAACCTCGCTCGATTCTTGCTTGATTGTTCGCAGGATGGGTTCTCGCGCGTATCACAGTGAAAGACATCTCAGATGAGAGTATCTACAATAGCCAGATGGTTTTACAGGAGGCAACTCGCGATAGGAAAAATCGCGAGCCTCGCTAGCTCGGACACGAGACATGAGATAGAGGCGATCATCATAATATTCCTCGCAAAGATACCAATTCCGCCATTGATATCAAAGCAAGATTAACATTACTAAGTCATTAACTCTAGGTAGGTACATCCCAGATTAGAGTTTTATGGGGTCTGTGTCCACAGTCTCAATTTGTGGTCGCATTTATTCTACACATATTCATATGTACCTACATACTTACTCGTGATTTCCATGCATTCACTGAGACATGCAATCAATGGGGAAGCATGACATCCGAAAGTCTGGGATGCATATCTTCATTTCACGAGTCGTTTCACTACCGGATATCCTGTTGGTCTATTTATTCTCGCGCAAGAGAAATAATATGTGGAAACTACTGTGTTACTTTTGCATGACCCGGCCGAGGGGTACGATAGATGGCGGATGAGATGGCTTGCATTTCGTGCTTGCATGCCCTCTGTTTTCATACGACTCCATTGCCCATCGACTGCTTTTGGCTTGGCCATTTTCAAACGACTCCATTGCCCATCACACTGCCGGGATCCACAGACAGAATCTCTATTGCCATCTGGAAATGACATATAAAGACGGTACTCGTTTGACACAGCCCCATTTTTGAAATCTGAGACACAAGTGCCGTCTCTCGTGAGTTGTTTCGGCAGATCGAAATTTGTTCCTTCGCACGTCACACGCATCATATATGGTACACGTATCGTACCTACAGATACAGCCCGCCTCGCAACGCGCGTGGCGTGCCCTGCTTTTTATTTGATTTTGATCGAGCGAGCGATGAAGCGCGGACACACCGCGCACATAAAAAATCAACGGCGAAACCATGGCCTCCTCCCGCCGACTGCCGACCCTCCTTGTCCTCCTCGCGGCCCTCGTCGGCGCCCGCGCCGCCCGCACCCTCCTCCGCGAGGGACGCCGGGACGTCGCCGAGCCGGCCGACCCCAACGACCCCCACTCCTCCTCGGCAGCATCCTCCGTGATGGAGATCCCGTCGTCACCCGAGGAAGCTTACCTCCTCGAGGAGGAACCGCCCGCCGACATCCCCCAGGATCCCACGCTGCGCTACGCCGGCGGGGAGTCGCTGATAGCGATGCAATTCTCGCCCGATCCCCTCGCGGGACGCGATCGCATGGACATGATACTGAGCGGCGAGGTCGGCCTCGCGGCGATCCGCATCGCTCCCGCCAGCTTCGGCGTCGGTCACGAGTACGACGACGTCCACGGAGAGTTCTGCGCGTTCGAGTACCCCTCGAACGGGGAGAATCCCGCCATGCATCCCGATTTTTACAGCGTGGCATCGGGAAGCGAGCATTGCGGCGAGCATCGCTTCACGCTGCCGCTCGACGAGGTCGTGACTCGCGTGAACGAGGCCGATGCCTCGACTGGCAGCGAAGTGGAGAGGCTCCCCGTGAGCGGACTCATCTTCCACGAGGGACACGCCGGGGCCGGATTGGTCACGAACGCCCTCTCCACCTTCGACAACGTCCGCGTCGTGGCCGAGCACCCGGCCCTTCGGGACGCGCTGTCGGCGTGCGACGTGGTCCGCAACCGCTACAAGGTCGAGGATTGCAACGCCGAGGCCCAGGCCTCCCTGGTCAAGGACGTCATCGCGCTCATCTCTCGCACGCCCAAGAAGGACTCGGTCGGAGCAAAGAACAAGATGTACCTCAAGATGTCCTCCGGGTCGGGCGCCTACCTTCCCGAACTCCGATCCCTCTTCCCCGCCGCCCCCTGGGCCTTCGTCTATCGCGAGGACGCCGGCCACGCGCTTGCCAAGGCCACCGCCCGAAAGAGGAACGGCGAGTGCGTCAAGGCCCGTCGCAATCCCTCCCACGCGCTCGCGGAGAAGAGCGCCAACGTCGACGTCGACCTCGAGGAACTGAGTCATCACGAGGTCTGCGCCCTCCACCTCTCGACGTTGGTCGAGGCCGCCGTCAGGGAGCACGAGGCCACCGGAACCGGCATGCTGCTGGGGTACGACGACGTCATCCTCTCCAATCCCGGGAGCATAGCGGACGTCGTCCTTCCCTACCTCGGAATGGGCGACGAGATCGCGGCGGACCCGACGGGGTCGAGGGAGCGAATCTCGGAGGTGCTGTCGAAGAAGTCGAGGGTCGTGGGGGTACGGAATCCTGAGGACCACGCCTGGAGGGGCGAGGACATCGATGTGGCCGAGGAGGTGGGGCGGGCTGCCAAGGCTTACATGCGCGAGGTCATGGAATCACTCGGTAGGGTGAGATAAGATGCGATTGCGTCTACCCATATGGGATGACGAGTTGGATGATATATGGACCTTTTGTAAATAAAACATTTTCATGGATGAAAAAAGTAATTCAAGAATTTTCACACAATATATCACATGATGCCAGGGGCCTTCCATTGATATGGAAGTTAGTGACCAGTACAACTCATGCCATATGATGTTACCATAACATACTCCACATACTACAACAGAGAGAAGCTTGTCCTCAGGCATCGATATTTGCTTGCCCCCAGTCGTGAAGAGAGAATTCAATGTCTTATATGAATTGATTAGGTCTCCAACACAACGAAGTATTCATAGATCTTTTTATGATACTACATATTGAGTTCAAAGAATTAGATTTTGAAGTGAGTGAGTACATCAACTAGATTTGGCCTTGAGATTTTTTTTAAAACATTGGAGTGCCGACTTGCTCAGGGAGACCACCAACCAAGTGCCATGAAAATTGAATAGTCGTCAAGCAATGAGTTGTCTTTCATTCCTTGTTTTCCACCTAATTGGATGTGATGTTACTCTGCCTAGAACTTGGCACCCTCCAACTCCAAGATCGCTGTCCACATACACTCTGCAGGTCAAGCTGGGCCCAAGCTGCTAGGGAATATTGTCAGGTGTATGATCTCCTTCATATCCTCACATACATGATGAGAATAGGCCCAATCCAGGCCCTCAAATACTGCCTTTGTCAAAGTCACATGACGTGGGACAAAATACCATCTAAGCATGGTGGTACACCTTCAAGTACGCAAAGAATTCAAACAGTTCCTTCATATAAACTTCACGTGGCACGACCAGATGTGAAGATGTTGTCAAAGCTTCAATGTTTGTATCCACACGTCCCAACTCAACCACATCCAGTGCAGCACACCACCAATGATCGTGTGATAGCATGATGCATATGCATCTGGTCCCGTCAGCTCAGGAATCACATCAATGTCAGGTTGAAAACCATTGGAGAGAGGGACTGGCACTGCTTTCACCTGAAGTCACTGTGATGCTGATAATTTTGCAACTGACCTTGCTCCTTGACGGTACCATCTGGGAACTCACGCTACTAAATCGCAAAGTTGGGAGAAAGGGTTTTCATGAAGCTCCCCTTGCACCTTACCAATGTCACCCGCAGCCCACATTCCACAGCCCACAGCCCAGGATATGAATACAATAGCCAATGTGTTCACCTCCCCTTAAGGATGAAGAACCTAGGCCCACAAAAGGGCATTTTTTTCGTTTTCCGCTCCAAGAGGGGATTCTAAGTCAATTCTGGGGTCGATAACTCACTAGCAGTCCTACTTTTGGCAGTTTTACACCAGTCCAACAACCATTTTTAGACCATCCATACCATCCAATCACACTGTTGTACATTTACTCACATGTAAAATACAAAAACATAATTTGGGGCATAATCAGCACCAAAATGGCCTTCTATCCCAATTTTCGACCATGAAACATCCAAATTAATCATTACGCCTCCTCTATACACTCCTCATCATTTTTTACACCTAAACGCATACTATTTATGATCTTTTGACAGGGGAGTCATTCTAGGTGTCACACTAGATAGATTGGATGGAGGACTTCATATTAACATGTACAAAAAAAACTAACATCAGCATCAAAGTCTAAGACTTGACATGTGCCCATGAGGCTTGGATGGTCCCAGGGGTAAAGCCAGATCCTGCTGGCAAAATGGCCAGATTTGGGATGAGTCGCAGCCTCCAGTATCTGCCAGATGATGA
>JALLBE010001214.1:0-18157 GCA_036939795.1 Thalassiosira mediterranea | reverse complement strand
AGAGGTAGTGCCAGAGGTAGTGCCAGAGGTAGTGCCAGAGGTAGTGCCAGAGGTAGTGCCAGAGGTACTGCCAGAGGTACTGCCAGAGGTACTGCCAGAGGTACTGCCAGAGGTAGTGTCAGAGGTACTGCAAGCAATAGTGCCAGCAATAGTGCCAGCAATAGTGTCAGCAATAGTGCCAGCAATGATACTAGTAGTGCGTAGGTACATAGTGCCATTAGCCTAGTTTTTGTTTCTTCTTTTTCGGGTGCTTTAGGAAGAAAAGCCACACTCATCATATCCTCACTTTTACCAGCCCTGTCCATAACTGGGCTGCGTTTGAAATCCGAGGTGCCATTTTCACCACTGGCATCGTAGTATCATTTTACAATGCCAAATATGGCACGCAACTGTAGGCTAAGCATTATCTACTCAAACTGAATATCAGATTCTCGTTTTGCCTCATTGGTCGTTTTTTTAATTGAAACATGACGAAGGAGCAACTAGAGCCACAGTTAAGGCAGATCGCTGCACATTTCCATCACATACTGTGGGATATGTTCATACAAAGCCGAGCTTGGCAATCCACTCATATCACAGAATTGCTCCATCAACATCATGCTGTGTTTCAAATCCGCAGCAAGGCGACTCGCATCTTCGTTCTTTCCCTGCCTCCTCGCAGCATATGCCTGCACAGAAACACGGATGAACTGCCCTACGTAAGCCAAAAAACTCTTGGCATACGAAGGATGGAACTGTTTCAACAGTGTTGAGATTCCTGCAATTATTGGCCAGCCGTCAATGGGATAGCCTCCTTTCACCTTTGAAAGTGATCCCAGCGCAGAGTCGTATGAAAGCTTAGGGACATAAGTGATGACAAAAAATAACATCAGCACTGGCAGGCCTTCCAGCGGATCTGTTTTCATGAATACTGTTCCCAAGGGATCACCTAGACCAACAGCAATGGTCAGGTCGCACATGTTTTTGATACTCGCAGGGTCACCCTCAAGTGTTTGCCCATCACTGAGAATCGATGAGTTGTATGTTGACAGTGTGTGCTGCAACATTTTAGCATCTACCCTGGCACGTCGCTGGAGTTCAAAGCGGATCATTTTTCGCAATAGTTGAGCCTGGCCCACGCGTCGAAAGCACGTTAGCATGGGTAACATTAACATCTCGGTTTTCTTTGATCCAGATGCATATATTGCCACAGCATTCTTTGGAGTTTTCCATTCAGGGAAGAGCTATTGTAACATGGAACAACCGTGAGGCCACATAATATGATTTGGTTGACGAGAAACGGGTCGATCCAATCTTTTGCAAGCTTACCTCGTCCCTCAACTGTTCAAGAAGTACGGCTTGTTTTGATACGTTGGTCCTGAAAAACTTGACGAATCGATGGAGTTCATGAAGAATCCTGTAGCACTGTGGGGAAAGGGTAAGAAAATGACGGAATAAGCGTGTTTGTTCAAATGACCTTCAGCCAGATGTAACAGCATTTGATGCAACTCACCAGCAAGCGGTCGATCCCAGCCAATCCATGAACTCCGATTGCCTGACGAAGGAGGGAGATCGTTTTTAGCCCACAAACTTCGGTGCCATCACTCATGAACCAGCCACTTCTTTCAAGCGAATATGTTGTGTACTGACTGTCGGTGATCTTTATCAACATGGACACTATTCTTCCCATGAAATTGATGCACGAAGGTTCGTTCTGGGTCCTGGGGAAACGGGGGATGGGTGCAAAGCTCGACTGGAACTTGGAATCTGCATCCAGGACCTTCTTGAGAAGATATTTGTTGACCTGCAGAGGAATAGACATTCATCAGCGAAAATGCACGGCTAAAACTGCAGGTGATGCAGATAAATTCCTCACCTCCTGCTCCACGTTGTAATTCATGATGCGCGATAGCTCCTCGTGCCACAGCTTGAGTCCATGCATGCACACGTAATCTTCCACGCATTCGAGGGCGGACCGGAAACCTCCCAACCGCCCCGCGAGCGAAGAAAGGGACCTCATTGCTGCCGTCTGGTGCTTGCCCATGGAGGCGACACTCTCGGAGACGGCCGAAAAATCGAATTGAAGAAGATTGTTGAGCAGCTCGGAGACGTGACAGACTAGCTCCTTTCGTAGGCCCTCGTCCAATAATTCGCGAGGATTGACTTGTGCCCCGCCTATGACCGTGTTCTCCATCTCGAGAATGCCTGGTGCAGAATAAGTGGGGTTAGCTCGACCCCCATCACATGCAGGGCCAAAATCTGATTAATGAAATAGCTCACCATCGGCAAAGATCGAGATCTCGTGCGCCATCATGGCGAGCTTGTACCGTTCGCCGAGCTGGGCGTACGCGATCAACTTATCCCCCTGCACCTTCGCCGGGAGCTTATTCAGCCTCCGTTCGAGTATGTCGCTCATCTGCACCATGATGGCGAAGACCGACTTCGGCACGATCTCCAGGATGTTCCTCACGAACGCCACGAGCCGCGACGAATAATAGTCGGACACCCTCGCGGCGTCGGGCGAGCCGTCCTGTCGTAGGCGCTCGACAGGCCCGTCCAGCGATCCCGACAGCTTCAGGAAGAATCCCTGCAGGAGCGAGACGTTGGACGGGTCCTTCGATATCCGGGCGTGCACGATCTTCACGTAGGACTTCATGCTCTCGACGCCGTAGGACATGTCCGATATGCAAGTGAGGATGTCGCATATCTCCTCGCTTATGCCCACGGCCTTGGCCATCTGGTGCAGCATGCCCCGGGCCTCCCTCAGGAATGCCTTCACCTGCACGTCCCGATCCACGAGGTCGTACTGCTCCACCTCCTCCAGGGCCTGGACGCAGAGCTGTATCCTCCGCCCCGTGACCGTGAAGTGCTCCCCGCTGTCGTACTCCAACGACCGAACCTCCCCCGCCATGTCGGTGAACCACCGCACGAGGCCGTCGTGCCGCGAGACGCGCGCCAGGGTCTGGTCGCCGCGGAAGTACTCTGCCAGGTCGTCCATCATGTCGGTCGCCCTGCCCCGACAGCTCGTCCATATGCTTTCCTTCTTGGCGAGCAGCTCCCGAAATATGTCCTTGAGCTGCATCTCCAGCTGCGACGTCAGGAGCATGAGCGACACGACGTGTCCGTCCTCCACGGCGTGATCGCCCTCCAGCCTCGGGTCGGTCGTGGACTTCCCCGCCGAGGGCGCGACGCACACGATGGGATGGTACCCGGCGTTCGCCGTCCGGCGGTGCAATATCCTCCATCGCAGCGCGATGTTGCACCTCCGTAGGCAGAAGAGAAGGTCGTGACGATTGTCCAGAACGAATCCGTCCGTGAGTATCCCCATGGTGAGGTACGCGCGAAGCTCGGCCATGCACTGTCCCATGAGCTTGGCGTTGTCGACGTGCATCCTGCGGACGTCGTCGGGACGGAGGACGTTCCCCAGCGCGGCCCTGGCCGCGGGGAAGCGATCCCACTCGAGGCTGAGGTCTGCCGTCATGCCGGCGTAGACGTGCACGACCCAGTTGTCGTGGAAGTACTTGTCCACCACCTCGCGGAGGCGGGCGTGCTCGTCGCGCGGTATCGACGGGTCGAAGAACAGGACGACGTACAGCATCGACGCCTGACGGGCGAGGCGGGTGGATCTGTGGTCGATGCTCGGGAACGCCGACGACTGGCGGTACACGTCGTCCGATATCAGGCACCCCAGGACGTTCCGGACGAGGTCGGACGGCAGGGGGTAGCGCGCGAAGAGACGCTCCTCGTCCATGGGGTACTTGTGGGAGCGGTTGGACGCGAAGCTCGCGGACGAGACGGACGGGGGGGGCGAGACGCCGGTGGACTTGCAGAGCTTGCATATGACGTCGATGCGGGAGATGTCCCCGTCCCTCCCGAAGAGGCGGAAGTACGCGATGATGAGCCTCTCGCGGACTGGTCCCTGCGGAGAAGATGGCATGCATGTGCCACGATGGCAAATGAAGGTGCATGAGATGTGCATATATTTTCCATGTCATGAGTATGAGATTCCAAACATGCACTCTTGATTCTGGCGCATAATCACGGCTGCAACGAGCACGACGTGACCAACATTGGCGCAACCCGCATGACAGCATGAGGATGCAATCCACCAGAGCCGCCCTTTGCAACATCACAGCCACCTCCTCCCCATTACGATTTTCCAAATGTTGTACAGTACGCGATGATATAAAAAAATACACTCACCGGAATCAATCTCTCCATGAGCATAAGCATGACCCCGTAAAGCCAGACCGCCTCGCAGAGCAGCGCCCTCCCCTCCCCATCGAGCAGGACGCTCTCGACCGTGTGTCGGATGTAATATCCTCCCCCCAGATCTTCCACGAATTTGACTAGGTCGCGATGGTAATCGTGTATCGAGAAGAAGAGTGCGTAATATTCCTCCACGGCCGAGCGGTGATTCACGGCGAACTCCCGCTCGAGATCCAGTAGGCTGGTAGATGATCCGCCCCCCACCGCGTTGGTTTCCCCCGAAGTATTGTCGCCGTCTCCATCGCCGGAATTGCCGCCCTCCGAGGCCTCCGACAGACGTCCCTCCCACTCCTCGGGGTTATGCAAATAAGAAAAGTCGAAGAGGAAGGGGGCGTACCTGGCCGCGTCCTGCGCGTCCGCGCCCGCCGACGACGACGATCCGCTCCCGTCACCGTCGCCCGGCGATTGGGACGACGGCGAGCCCTTCGCGTCGCTCGACGAAGAGGAGCCCGCGGCCTGGAACATCATGGTCGAGAACATGCCCCCCTCCGCCGTGGACGTCTTCCCGCCCCCAACTTTCTTCGCGCCTCCCCCGCCGGCGGACGACGAAGATGCGGTCGCCGCGGCGGCGAGGAACGCCGCGGGGACGCGCTCGGACATGCGCTGGACGTCGGCGCACACCGTCCGGCCGCGGGAGGCGAGGGAGAGGAGGGTCCGGCCGCACAGGTCCTCGGGGGAGAGGAAGTCGGAGGAGGACCGGGACGTCGTCGTCGTCGTCGACGGAGGACGAGGATGCGCCGACGACGGCGTCGTCGCCGTCGCGGCGGAGGGTGCGGACGCCATGATGGCTCTCGTAATCCCCCGGGCCGTGTCTTCGTCCTCGTATCTCGGGCTCTCCCCGCGCGGCTCGCCCCTGCTATGTAGCGCTGCTGACAAAGCTTGTACAATACAGGGGTGCACTGCACTGAAATTGCAACCTACGCCTACGGCAACTTCCGACGGAAAGAGTCGGCCCCAGGGTTACTCAATATTTCTGATTTGGTCTATCCACTCTAACTTACTTTGAATTAATTTGATAACAATGGTTTTACAAGTTATTTTCTGAAAGATACAGTTTACCGTACTCCTATTCTCAGTGCCCTTGGCCCTTGCTCCGAGCTCCGAGCGACACCGAGAGAAGCGTTTCCAAGAAGTTTCTACACCTAGAAGATCCCAATCTCCTGCCTGTTGTACAGTTTTGCCATGTTGTGGTTGATGCTGCTTGCTGCATCTGCGTCCTTCCTCTGGTCATAAATTGCTGGCATAGCCTCCCATGCATATACCAATATGAACCCACTTTGTCAAAGGCACCACGGGGAGCACAATGCCATTGAAGAAGCAAGCAACTATCTATCTCCCCATTTTTCTTGTTTCATTCACACCATCTGCATCATCTGTCATCTAATCTCCTGCCTGTTTTACAGTTGCCATAATATGGTTGATGCTTGCTGCATCTGCGTCCCTCCCCTGGTCAAAAAGAATTGCTGGTATAGCCTCCCAAACATACAGCAATGTGAACCCACTGCCACTGCATCAAAGGAACCACGGGAAGCACGATGCCATTGAAGAAGCACGCAACTAATCCCGTTTTTCATGTTTCATTCACACCATCTGATTCTGCATCATCTGTCATCTGTGCACCTTTTCGACTACAACTACATGATGTGTTGATGCCCAACCTGCATACTGATTGATACATTCCGTGGTTGAAGCCAAATATACTAGCAAATTTCCTTGGCAGGTTTCCCCAGCAAAACCAAATTCCATCTCATTGCAAGCGCAGTATTTGGGCTAGGGCTAGGGTCTACTAGGATGTGTGGATCTTAACATAAAATATTACACATATTTATGTGTGTTGTGTGTGTTTATATCCCTGGTCTTCTAGTGAGAATGTCTCGGTGCCTCATAGTAATGATTGTGACATACCACATTAGCAATTAGAGAAACGGGTATTAGGTGGGGTATGGGGTAGTGTAGTGTTACCACCTAAGTCCAAATTACTGGACAGCGGAAATGCGTCAGTTGCTCATCGAATTACTGGACACTTTGCGTAGGAATTAAATAACTTTTTACTGAGCCGCCGCAGCGCAATTTGGGTCCAATACTACGGAAAGCCCTTTTCATTAGCTTTCCAACGATATACGACACCATGGGTCTATCTCAAAGTCCCGAGACTCGGTGACCCCATGAAAGTGGCATGTGAAAAAATTGTTCGACCCGATTTTCATCGGAGCAACTGACGCCCGCCTAGGGACCGGCCTCTGCCGCCCAGTAGCCCCTCGCCAGGCGCCGCAAAGCCTTCCGGTGTCACCCCCCTCCATGGGATGAGCCCCGGAGGGCTCATAAGCGCCGCCGGCGCCGGAGACGCTCCGCTATGCCCGCCGAATCCTCGCGTCGGCGGTCATCGCCCTCATCGGGGGTTGTGTGCGATCGCGGCCGATCGCTCGCTCTCGGCGGCCGACGAGGCATGGTTCGCGCTTCCGACCGCCCATCCGATATTGTATAACAGCGTCCCCTTGGACGTGCCCCGCCCCAGCATGTCTAGGGGGGGTCCGGGACGCCGCCATTGCCTCGGCGGCGGCCATGGACGGCCTCGTCCGACCGCCCATCCGACATTGTAACATCGTCCCCTTGGACATGCCCCACCCCAGTATGTCTGGGAGGGGTCTGGGACGCCGCCATTGCCTCGGCGGCGGCCACGGACGGCCTCGACGGCATCGTCGTCAGTTGCTCCGGTGCATGCACCTCTATCTATCTACAGGATTAACGTAGGAATTAGTATATTTAGGTAAACGTCCGGTATTTTGACATCTCCAGCCGCCCAGATTTCGACCGAAACGAGGCCCTGGCGCCGCCAGGTCATGGAGCTGGACCAAACCAAGGCATGGGCATCCTATTGGGGTGCCTTGGGGCAAGTTGTCCGCAGCACAGGTCGTCGGGCCAACATTAGATGCCCGGGGTCAGATAATCGTCCGGTGATTTGACATTAGGTGGTAGATATTAGCCTCTGCGCACATGCACCTGCTTGGATCAAAGGCAACCAAGGCCAAGGCGGTTTTCCGCCTTCCTTCGTGCGTATTTGACAACTCATTTTTTAGTCTGGCCATCGCCCCAATACTATTCCAACGTGGAAGAAGCGACACCTTTGCTGAATTTTTTGACATGGCAACTGGCAACCCCCGGGTTCAATTGCCCCCTTTCCCTTGCCCCCCGCCCATTTCCCATTTTTGCCAACCGGCAACCGGCGCCGCCGTCCCTAAAATCCCTAGGTACCCTCTTCCCTCGTGGCTCGTGGTCGTCGTCGCCGCCGTCCGATGCCGTCCTGTTCGCCCCAACTCACGAGACGTACGACGTGGCCATTGGGCTGGAGCCGACGGGGGAGACTTCGGCAGTGCCTCACGATGCATCTACGCAACCTGAGCAACGCTCGAACGATGATGGTTTCCGATGAATTAATTAAGACTACATAGGTAATATGGGGATTATGATATGGGACATGCATGGGGGCACTGACTGATTCCTCTCGATCTCTGGTAATCTACGTCCAAGACAGTGCACGCTTTCGTTGAGCTCACACTCGCTCCCACGATATCTGGCTGGCCGAATAGAACTATACCCACTCCCTCTCATCACATGAGTCATGACAGTCTTGAATAAATTTCCAAGCGTGAAAGCCAGCGCAAACTTCAATGAAGTGGACGGATCAAGGTCGACAAATGATAAAGAAAATGTAGAAGAATCTATCGGGGCGAATTATAAGGTACCGTTGGGCCTGGCAAAGACTGTCGAGACAGGTGGAATCGATGATGATGAAGCGGGCGATGCCCCAGATGAGGCTCAAGCAGGGTCATCAACAGACGGGGAGGATGCCAAGCGATCCATGCCTTGCCTCCGTTGCTTCACCTACTCCAACCGCTTTTCACGGAAGTGGCCAAGATTATATGCCATCATATTCAAGGTAATCGCACCTTTATTTTCGCTCATACTGTTGTCATTAATCTTCGGCTACTGGCTGGCACGTCTGGAGGCCCCCGCTGAGATAGAAAAGAACAACCTCGCTATTGCCATGCACGAATCTCTCTACTATGAATCTCAAATGAAGAGTGTACTGATGTGTGACGGACCGCTGCTCTGCGTGGGCTTGTACTTTGATGACAAGCATGATTTGCTCATCGCCGAAGAAGTGGAACATCTCATTCTGAAGGAGATGGACAGAGCGCAGTCCATGCTGTACAGAGAAAAGCCTGGAGGAAACATGCAGATGGAGTGTTATTCGAATCAATCTACGGTGGAATTATTGAATACTCTGGATGGACATAATGTGACGTCTATTGATGACATTCCATCTTTCTTGGATTTTATGCACCAGTGTGGAATCAAGATGAATGAGCTGATGAATCATCCCTCGGTTGGATCTGTACTCAATGGCAGTGATGCACTTGCCATCAGTGAAAGCGAGGTAACATTCAACTGGATCAAGTGCCCCATTGAACCTGGTAACGCAACATCTCATATGGATGATTTATGGCGAGAATTTGTGAACACCTTTCGTCTCCCGTATCCTGGCGTTCAGGAGGAAGTCGCCTTGAATAGATGGAGGGAACAGTACCACATGATCTTTCATGAATCATACTCATTATATCAGAATCAGACAGACATGACACGGCTTGCAGCAAGGGACAAAGCAGTTGTTGATGCTTTCCTTAACGCCGATGGGTTCGAAGGGTGCATTCCCGATACAGTGTCAACAGCATGGTTTTGGTTCGTCGTTATGACAACTATTGGGTATGGGAATGCCTCCCCAATTACAACGGAGGGTAGAACTCTGGTTTTTACATTCGGGTTCATGTGCATAGTCTGCTTTGGTACTGTTCTGTCAAGAGCCGGTGACGTCGTGACAGCCATGTATAAGGACACGGTCACGGATAAGAGACTGAAACCAACTTGGGTCGAGACACTCATATGGGGAATCCTTCTGTTTGCATGGATGGCAGTGATCGCGGCTGTAACAGTCAAATGGAAGGAAACACGGTCTCCTCAAGAGCAGATGGATTACGGCGAAGCCTACTGGTTCGCTTTCATGTCCGTTACGACAGTGGGATTGGGTGACTATTTTCTTGAAACGGAAGTCTTCGCTTTTTACGATCTCGTTTCGTTTGCGTTGCTTTTCCTGGTCGGGTTTGTTCTATTGGCAAACTTCTTTGTGAAGCTCAAGGATTTGATTCGACTCATTGGCGGTCGGGAGCAATCTTTGCAATCTTCTTAGACCATGAAATGACCTTTTCACAGGATTGTGAATTCAATCGGCCGTGCCTCTACCAGCATTTGCTTCTCCATGAAACTTCCCTATCTGGACCAATATGTATTGATAGTATCTTATTATACATCAAATGCATTTACTTCTGTATCATATCATCAAATATGTTTATATCACCATATACCACAGATAAACTCAGCCCTTTGATAACTTGAACAGTTGTTGGCGCAGCTTGCTTATTTCTGAATCCCGTTCTTCCAGTGCGGCCTTGGAATTCGCCAACACACCAGCCGCGATTTCCTCTGCCTTGAATCTCAATTCCTTCTCCGTCGACAGTTCAGCCGCGAAATTCCGTCCCCTCCGAGTCGATCTCAATGAAGATATAGCTGTATCAGTGAAGCTCTTTTGGGGTGTTTCCACTCTTGTGATCGGGGGAGGGTTCACGAGTCTATTGGAAACCATTCCTGCAGCTAGGGCATCATAATGGCCGCCACCAGATGATTGGAGCGAACGTATCAGATTATTCGCACTCTCCAATTTCTTCTCCATCTCCAAAATAGTGTCTCTATCTTTGGATTGTTCGACCAGAAGATTCTTTTCTCTCATCCGCAGTTTGGAAACCCCATTGGTGGCAATCGACTTTAGGCTATTCATTTCTGAATGCATGAGCTCTATGGTGCTCGTGCATTCATCTATCGATGTCTTGAGACCAACATTTTCGTTCTGGTGTGAATGAAAAAATACAAAGTGTTAAGCAATGCAGTGGTCAATACATGTAACACAGGCCTTGAAACTACATTTTACCTGTAGCGTCCTCATAGAAATGTTGTTCTGTTCATTCTCTCGCATGAGGGCAGAAATGCGTTCATGCATCAAATGATCGTCGTAGTCATCATTTGCATACCGTCTTCCTCTGCTAGAGGCATAACTGCTAGGAGACACGCGCATGTCCTGTTCATTCTGAGACCTGACCATGGCATTTAGTCTCTTGTTCTCCTCTTTAAGTCGACTCAGTTCGCCTATAGATTCCTCTGCAATGTCCATAAGACTGCGCAAATGATCAAGTTCGTCCTTCATCGCTTTATTCTCTCCCCTCTGGGTAGAGGCATCACTGTTGGCCGACTTCAATTCTGCAAGGACTTCATTGAGCCTCTCTTTTTCATTTTGAAGCTTCAAAGAGGTTGATTTCTCTATTTGTCCTACACGCCCCCTAAGCTTGACATTCTCCTCTTCTTTCTTTGAAAGATCAACCTTGAGACGAGACATCTCTTCACTTTCCTTTTCTTGTTCCAAAAGATGGCTTGCCTTGAAATCCTCAAGACGTCTCGCATAATCCAACTTGAGTCCTTCAATGCGCTCTTTCATCGCCTCAACTGTCTTTCGTGTTACTGAAGCTAGTTGATGTTGTAACCGCTTCTTCTCATCCTGGCAAACGTGGAGGGAAGTCTTCAGCGACGTAATCTCGCTGTCACGTTCTGCGATAAATGCCTGTGCCTGTTGATAATCAGCAGACACCTTGTTGCTGTCTGCAAGCAACGACTTGTGGGTAGCCAACAACTGCTCGCGATCGTTTTCACTCGATTGCAGTTTGCTCTGCAAATTTGCAACTTCACCTGTAAGAGACTCATTGGCTGATATCGCATCTTCTGCAAGTTTCTCGGTCTCGACTCTTTTCGTTTCAATCTTTGTCTTTGATTCCATCAGCAGTGCCACCTGATTCTCAAGAGCTTTAGCCTTTTCAATGAGCGTTTGCTCCCTCTTACTCGTTTCTTCTAGCTCCTTCATTCTATCCTCGATGCTGCTGAAACGGATTGTGCATTGACTTTCACGACCACTATTTGGTGCGCTGTTGGTTTCGACACCAAGCAGGTTATCCAACCGGCTGAAGAAATCAGACGCTGTTGCATGTTCGGAGTTCAGATTCTGTAGCTTGTCCTTCAGATGTGCGACTTCCGACTCGATATCATTATTCGCTTTGGCTCGAGATTCTATGGCTTCTTCTGCCTTGGCGAGAGCTTTTTCTGCGCGCATGGTTTCCTCAGATAAATCTGCCACTCTGGCCGCCGCGAGTTCAAGTTCTCCTTGAAGCTGAGATTTCTCGGCCTGAGACGATTCCAACCGAGACTGCAAGGATTTGAGCAATGATTGCCTTTTCAAGATAGCGTCTTCTAAAACCTGATGAGACTCGGGCCAAAGCACGGGAGAATCCTCCGAGAGTGGATCCCGCTCTTGTTCGTCAATAATTAAACGCAATCTTCGGAAAGAGGCCTCAGAAGTAGTCTTGTCCTCGCTCAATGAAAGCACTCTGGCCTTGAGGAGTGAAATTTCCTTCTCAAGAGCAGCATTTTTCATGTTTGCATCGCCATCCTCGGTGGGTGTCACACCACCGATGGACGCAGAACCATCATTTATTTGATGAATATCCTGGTGTGCTCTCGCGCCAGCACGATGTGAGGAGTTCTCATTAGCATCCCCACTCACGCCTCCATCTGCTTCATCTATGGCTCTAGGAGAGGTTAAAGTAGTCACCAGTGTCTCTACATCTTGTTTGAACGAGTCAAACAAGGTGAAAGTCGGGGACCCCGGTTCGTCTGCCGAGTTTGCTCCCAAATATCTGTTCTCTCTTTTAGGAGAATCAAAGAAATAACGCGCATGGCCCTTCGATGATACTAAGGGTTCTGAATCCATCGAGTCTTGCGACATAATGATGTTGAGAGGGGCCGCCCTCATCTTCTGCACAAAGACGGATTCCACAGCTCGCAATTCCTCGTCACCACCCAAAGGGGCATCGAATCCAATCTGTGGACTAGTATCACCTGGTCCGATTTCAGCCTTGTGCATGGATTCCCTGCTACTATTTGGTGGTTGCATTTGGCGAGGCGCTTTCTCCGATTCAGAAGGAATTGTTGGTTCGATCACATCACGCGGCTCTTGATGCTGTTTTTCAACATCTCCGGAAGTCGGTATTTTACTACTTGGACCATCACCAGAGAAGGGCCTCGCAGAAGCTCTGCGGTTCGTATCATTGTCGTATGATATGTGGCCGTCGCCATGCATTGGCCCATGTCGCTCGAATGTTATGCCATTGGCATGTTCGACGCGACTCTCGGGAAGAAGAGAGGTATGAGGTTCCTCCGGTGCGCCCGTCGAACAGGGACCATCCCCACATGGCTGCGCATTTTCACGCACGGGGTGGTTCGGGCCTTCAACTGGATCGACTGTGCCTATTGCAGACGCGGTATATGGTGTGTCTACACTGTGCTCGTTTTGTTCCAAGGGTGACCATTTGGGATGCCGCTGACTGGGAAGTCTCATGTCATCAACCTTGTCAAATGCCGAAGCAGAGGTGCAGAGAAGGTCCAGCCCACCGGACTTGAAAGTATTACGAACCCCATCGTCTCTGACTGCCGTCTCTCGAGCGGAAAAAGACTTGCCATTCAAGCTGACCTCATGGGCTGCATTGGGATAATTAGACTGGTTTCCGCAGTCTGTCTCCGGTCGTGCGTCATATGTGACTCGATTGTCGCCATCATCTGGTGTTGCTGTTTGGGGATCTTCCAACTTCTTTTCATCCGGCGAAAGCGTTATATGACGCCCGGTGGGCGCATCCTCTACGCCCCTCCCAACGCTAGCATCTTTCCCCATGCGACGCCAATCATCCTCCCGTTTTCCCTCTTGCTGCTGATCATAATTCGGATTGCATTGTGAACTACCATCTTCGTTGGGATGCATTCCCAATTGACCATGTTCTTGAACCTTGCCTACCTCGATATCATTTTCGGGAGGGTGGCATTCATCGGTTCGTTCCTCTTCTTGACTCCAATCTCGTCGCTCCAGAACATTCAACTTTCTGCAGCTGCGCCGGCTGGCTATAGAAGAGGCAGATTCGACATCTGGACCTCCGTGCTCTCGAACCGCACCAGAATGCCCGGCATCGTCATCTCTGCTACGATCATCGCCTAACAATTTCCCCTCTCTTGGCCCAGCATCATCATTTGAGCCCAAAACAGCGAATTCACCTGGCTTCGGACGTCTGTGCAGATCGATTTCCACATGTTGTGGCACACGAGTCATGCCATGCTGTTCGCCCGAGCTTTCGCCTTCATCCATTCTTCTGCTGTGGCCGTCGTTTCCAACGAGGCGACCGTACCCGCCATAACCTCCTAGGGCGCGGCCGTCTTCGTAGTAAGGCTCCGCCGGCAGCCCCAAAGAGGAGTCTGATGTTTTGGTCGTCGAGCTCCCGTCATTCGTTCTGGAACCGCAACTGTGCCCGGGTCGGTTTGACATCGGCCCGGCAGTGGGCATGAGTGCTCCGAGGACGTTCCGCCCGAAGCTACCGCGATCTTCGGCGGATTCGTCGTCGATGTCGCTTCGTTCCGATTGTTGGAAGCTGATTCCAGTTCCTGGCTGCGAGTATTGAGGACTGCGCGGATCTCTCTTGACGCCCGAAACGGTATTACGGTTCCCACCACCCTTGGTCGGAATGGAATGATGTCCGAGCAGTGTCTCGATGTTGCCGGGAGGGGCTCCCCCGGCGGCGTGCCGAACCGCCCTCCCCGAAAACTGGTCCCGCCCGTCCCATCGACCATGGTAGCCATCGTAGCCACCGCCATCCATTCCCACGCCGTGATAGAGCTCGTGCACCCGCCTCCTCTCCTCCTCCCGTCTCCTCTCGGCCTCCTCCCTCCTCTCGCGGGCGGGCCGGAACGGGCTCGGGGTCAACGCTCCCCCCGCCGACGAATCGTCGACGGAGCTATGGTCATCGTCCCCCCCCCTCGCGCCCGCCGCCCCACGGCGGCCCCCGATGCCATCCTTGTAGGGCGTGAGCGCATCCATGAGATCCTCCCCGTAGCTGTCCCTGTCGACGCTGTCGTCGTCCGCGGTCATGAGCGTGTTCAGCTCGTCGAAGACCTCGCCGTAACTGTCGCGAAGGCGGCGATCGTCGTCGTTCCTCGGCGTGATGTCCTCTTCGACGTGCATTGCATCGGGGCCGCTCCTCGCGGCGGTGGCGGTGGCGACGGCGGAGTCCTTGCCTGTGGACGGACCGCCCAGCAGCCTCGCCAGCCTCTGTCTCGGATCGGACGTGACGCTCCTGAGGGAAGATCGGTCCCGGTACGGCGACTGGCTTCCAGTTTGCCTCATCGAACCCTCGTGGATTCCCATCGTTCCATCGAGCGAGCCATCCTCCCTCGATCGCCCCCCTGACCTCTTCGCGTTCGGGGGCATCGGGCAATGATCGAACGGGCCGCGGGCCGTGTCGCCCGGCCTCGCCGACACGCGCGTCACGTAATCCATCGTGGCCAGGGTCTGGCCGTACTTTTTGCCGGAGGGACAGACCGTCCCGATCAGCGCTATCCTACGGGCGGCGTGGGGAGATTCGAGGCCGCGCCGCAGCAGCCTCGTCAGCATGGACTCCCTGTATGGCACTGGCGATGAGGACGACGACGACGATGAGGCGATCCCGTGCAGTACGCCCCGAAGGGCCGACAGGGACTTGCGCACGGAGGCCGTCCCCCTCGACGACGCGGCCCCGTCGCGATCAGGGCTGGCCAAATCCACCAGCTGGATGCTGCCGCCCCCGCCTCCGATCCCAGACACCTTAATTGTCACCAGGAGGTGTCCGTGTCCGCCGTCGGTGCCCCACGTTCTCCTCGAGGATTTGGAGCCGAAGGATTCGCGGAGGACTCGGCGCAATCCATCCGTCGAATCGGTCCCGACTTCCGACAAGTTCGACGTCACGGCGCCGCGGCCGTCCGGGTGCCTCACCCTCACCGATTCCCCCGCGGCGCCAGTAGGGGCCAGGACGTCGCGCAGGGAGTCGTCGGGGGCGATCTCCAATATCGAAAGGGAACACCTCGGCGTGCCGGATCCCTCGTCCCCGCGAGAGAGGACGCCCCCCACGATTTCCCCCACAAGTCCGAGGTCATCATCGTCGCCGCCAATCCCTTCCGATGCGGGGGAGTCCCCCCGGACCATCGATGCGATGGCGGCACCGAACATCGTTCTCGTCTTTCCCGACCCGGATCCCCCCGCGGCGCAGATGACCGCGACGCACGGCGAGTCTCCATCGTCGCCATCGCCATCGCCATCGCCGCCAGCGGCAGGGCGAAGGGCCAGGCGGACGGCGTCGTCCGCCGCGGCGCGGGCCAGGGACGAGAGCGCATCGTCCCCTGCGCAGCCATGAGGCCAGACGACGTCGTCGAATCGATACCTCCTCGCCCAATCCTCCGACGAGATCTGGGACACCTCCGCGACGAGGCGGGCGGTCTCCACGGTCACCCTCCCCGCGATCCTCTTCTTTCTGGGTCCCCTCGCGATCCCCCCCTTGTCCCCTTCGCCCTCCTCGTCCTCCTCGAAGGCGTTGGGATTCACGAGTATCACCTCCCCCCTCTCCGCCTCCCCGATGGGCCGCCGCCTCCTCCGCGACGATATGGACGATTTGGAGCGCTTGGAGTGTTTGGAGGATTTCGAGCCCCCATCGTCGTCGCCTTCCTCCTCGTCGTCGTCGCCGTCGCCGTCGTCGCGAGGTGCCAGCAGGGGGAAGAGGACGGGTCCGTAGCCGTCCTCGTCGGGGCGGTCCCGATCCTCGGTCTCGCCGTCGTCGTCGTCGTTATCATCGTTCCGACGACGGTTCTGACCGGACCCCGAGGAGGGATGGGGGGCCACCCTGAGCAGCAGCGAGACCCCGCCGCCGCCGCGCGACGACGAAGCGGAGGAGGGGGCTTCCCGACGTCGTCCCGCGCCGGAGGAGGCCGGAGGACGGACCGCCGGACCCTTCTTCGCCGCGCCCGAACGCGCGGTAGTCGCGGCCATGGTCGCGCCCCCCCGCTCCCGGATGCGAGCGCCCGCCGCCGCGCGTCCGCGCCCGGCCGACGTTTCGTCCTTCCTTCGTTTCGATGACGCGATTATGGCGGGGAGGACGCCGCGATCGCCCGACGGTCGCTCCGGAGGCGGAGGCCTGTTCTCTATGCTGCTCCCCCAGCTCCCCGCGGAGTAGCTGGGCGAATTCTTCGCCCGCGTCGGGTCGTCCGAGCGGTCCGAGCGAATCGACGAGTCGCCCCCCTCGCCGCCACGGCTATGGCCACGGCCGCCGTAGGAGCGGGCGATCCTGTCGTACAGATCCTCCGACGCCCTCGTCACGGACAGATCTTCTTCCGCTCCTCCTCCTTCTTCTTCGGGGCGCCCCTCGCCCCACCCTCCAGCGCCGCTTCTTTGGCCGTCCCCTTCGCCGACATGGCCGACTCGCGCGCCGCCTTCTTCCGCGCCCGATGCCGGGTCCGCCGCGGCGTCGTCTTCGACTCGCGGGGAGGAGACCGACGACGCCGCCTCCCGATGAGGGGAAGGGGGAGGAGGGAAGAGCGGTCCATTCTCGAGCGAGTCGACGAAGGCGTTCACCTCCTCCATCGCGGCGGCGACGATGCCCCTCACGTCGTCGTCGTCGCCGTCGCGGTCGTGATCGACGTCGTCATTGGTCCACGGGACCGGCGCGACCGCGACCGCCGGTCCGTCGAGATCGCCCGTCATGACGACGTTCCGTATCGTCCTACCGAGCCGCACCGTGCCTACGCGTCGAGAGGGGCGGGAGGAGGGGGGGCGCGCCGACGATGGCTGCGCCGGTATGCGAGGAAGACGGCAAACGGGGGGCGGCGGAAGCGCGTCGCGGCGGTATGTCGCCATGGTATGGTCGTCGATCGACGACATTTTTCTCTAGACGTTGGCGTATGGCGCGTTCTTTCGTGGGTCGATCATAGAAGTTTCGACGAAGCTTGATCGGAATTGTTTGAATCAGGTTTGAATTTTATACTGATGCCATCATAGCTGGCACACGGCCTGGTGCATATCAAGCTTCGTCATCCCAAAACTCAAAGCAAGATAATTTCTGAAAAAGCAATTTTTGTTTTGGAGGTATGTAGGGTGCGGGGCAAGGAGTGAGAGGATGGGGGTGTGGTGTTGTGTTAGGTATGTTATCATACCAACTCTTCTCTGGTATGGATACACTCCATTCAGCAATGCAAACACATTGACATTGTCATATTATCTGCACTGCAAGAGCTAAGAGAGTGAAAGTGGTAGAACTCAAACTTGCTCAGGATCAAGAGCTCACATTTCAGCTCAAACCCAACGCCGACACCAACAAGACATGATGCCTCCATACAATTCCGTCATGAAAATTAGGTGCTCAAACGCTAGTAATGTAGGTGACTTGCTGTGACTTGGCTATATCTCAATCAATAGAATGAGGGTGAGGAGGTGGCTTATGCCAAATAATGCAGGGGCGCTATTTGTTGCCACTTGTCAATCATCATTGCCATCATCATTCACTGGTCACCTTGGCAATACAGATCCAGTTTTTCCGGCTCCGGCTCCGGCTCCGGCTCCCAGCTCCCAGCTCCCAACTCCCAACTCCCAACTCCCAACTCCCAACTCCCAGCTCTGGTTACGGCTCCGGCTCCGGCTCCCGGCTACGGCTCCTGCTCCAGCTACGGCTACGGCTCCCAACTCCAGCTCCGGCTACGGCTCCGGCTACGGCTCGGGCTCGGGCTACGGCTCCGGCTCCCGGCTCCGGCTACGGCTCCGGCTACGGCTACGGCTACGGCTCCAGCTCCCGGCTACGGCTACGGCTACGGCTACGGCTACGGCTCCCGGCTACGGCTCCCGGCTACGGCTCCCGGC
>JALLBE010001213.1:0-23610 GCA_036939795.1 Thalassiosira mediterranea | reverse complement strand
ATAATGGAAGTGAATTTAAACTGCACTTCCTGGACCTAATTGACTCATTTGGTCTCCAGCGTAAACCAACCACTGTTAAGAATCCACAAGCGAACGCTGTGCTTGAACGCATCCACCAAGTTTTGGCGGAGATGCTACGCACTAGTGCCCTTGACATGTCTGAGACAGTCACAGCGGACATGATCGACGACTTTCTCGTCAATGCCGCGTGGGCTATTCGCTCCACACATCATACGGTTCTGCAAACTACGCCGGGCGCTGCGATTTTCGGTAGGGATATGTTATTTGACATTCCCTTCCTCGCAGATTGGACGTCCATAGGGAAGCGTAGGCAAAAACTCGTAGATCAGAATAATGCGCGAGAAAATTCGCGCAGGGTAGATTTTGATTATGCCGTAGGACAAAAAGTCCTTTTACGAAATGATGGTATAAACCGCAAGGCGTTCCTGAAATATAATGGGCCCTTTACAGTAACTCAGGTACATACGAACGGTACCGTAAGGATTCAACGCGGTACAATTAGTGAACGATTGAATATTAGAAGGATCACCCCTTTCTTTGAGTGACACAACGTGACCCAGAGATAGAGGAAAGAAAGGAGGAGAGACAGCCCTCTCTTTGCGTGACATAAAGTGACACAGAGTTACGGCAGTCTGCGCGGGTGTATTTAGTAAATTCTTTAAGTTCTGAGATAGATATATATATTTATCCCCTATTTAATTCCTTCTTAAGTTTTACGCTACCTCTTAGAGGCATCGTCATGGGAGGCCTATTAGGTCGTTTGTTTCCCACTATAGTCCCTGCAAAACGTTGATTTTAAAAAACGAACAAATGCTAACAAAACGACCCGCTACGCCGAACAGATGCAATTTTGCCATCATCCCAGACCTTGTCATGCATATTGGCATACATAGTTCCTAACACGTTTCTCATTTAAAATGCATCTTCCCATTGCTGACATAGGGTAGATCACCCCTTGCCTAATAGTCACTAACAATCTCTTATTTTTTTGTTTTGTTAGCGTTTGTTAGGTAAGGTGTATAATGATACACCTTATTTTGAGCAAAAGTGTATAATACTACACCTTATGTAAGGTGTATAATTATACACGTTAGCTCAAAATCGGCCATTTCGCTTGTCCAACTTCGGCAGGCTATGACATAAGCGGCTTATTACCGGGCCCTTTTGTGACGTCATAGTCTACTAATGTATTGGGGGCAACAGACATTTGGTTTAGGACCCATACTAGTAGTTTGTAACATTTCTTGGGCCATGGAGGCCAGAATGAGGTACTACGACACTCTTGAAAGTAAGGTGTATAATTATACACCTTAAAATCTCGTGGGGGGCTAATCTCTCTATGTTGTTTACAGAAATCAAGCTTGCGATGGAAGAGATGAGCCAAGGTCTTGACCTGCCTTGACATGACCGAGCAAATCCTCTACTCATCAAACACACTCTCTCTCGCCTCCCGCCTCTGCATATCTATGTATGTGTGCAACGTGTCAAATGCACAACTGACTTGCCTGTCCGACTACTTCCAAGAAGATTGCTGGAAGTTGTTCAAGGTTAGTGTCAATGCACGTGCCTGGATTTGCATGAATGCAGCTGAATGTATGATAGTTGATACATACACGAGGTAGGCAGTAACCTCTCATCTGTTGATTCGTTCTCTTCCAAGAAGATTGCTAGAAGTTGAAGCAAGTTGAAGGTTAATTTTAAAGCAAAAACTGCTCAGCCGACAGAGAAATGCGATAGGAATGTCTCAAAATTGATCTCATATGCAATCATACCTACCTATGTAGATATCTCTGGTTCTTCAGTAAAAGTTGTAAAAAAATGTTGTAAAATGAGTCAAACGTACGGTATGTAGATATCTCTGGTTCTTCAGTAAAAGTTGTTGAACTTTATGGTAGAGACAGCGGATGCAATGAAACTCCAAGCATTTCCTTGTGCGATGTCGGTCAATCGATTGTACATGGTTCTTCTACTTCCACGAAGATTGCTAGAAGTTGAAGGATAATTTCAATGCAAAAACTGCTCAGCAGACAGAGATATGCGATAGGGTTCTTCAGTGAAAGTTGTTGAACTTTATGGTACAATAGAGGCAGCGGATGCAATGAGCAATGAAGCTCCAATCGTTTCCTTATGCGATGTCCGTGTGCCCCAGATGCGTTATTGTGCCACGATCCAACTGATACCCTCGTGGCGCAAGAGTGGTGTCGTCATCTGAGTGACAGCACATGCCTTTCCTACCATGTGGTACATCAACAGGTCTGGTCAGCCTTGCAATTTGTAGCACTTCGCGGTGCTGGATGGTTTCGAGATTTACAGGGTGGTCGATCCACAAGCCACCAACGTCACTGCCGCAGCGCAGCTATGGTACAATCAAGTACAATACCTCCCTCACTGACTGCCTCATCGGCTTTGTTGGATGGTTCTATGGCGCTACGTCCAGACTGTCATATCCCAACTTGATTTTTGTAACCTATTCTCATTGGACGATCTCCCCAGGATTTGATGACATGGCAAACTCGCCACCTTCTTCCATTTGCGAAAAAAAATATTCAACTCCAGTAATGCGGCGCCAGCTCCCTAAGCCAAAGCCCGCTCACCGAGCTGCACGGCTTCGCGTCCACCCCGCCTCGGCTGCCATCATATGTCCCCCCAAACACAATGTAATCGGAGCTCTCGCCGTACCGATGGAGGATGCTGCTCGGGCTCACCGAAATGGCGAAGTTGCCTCGCAGCGTGTAGTACCGCCCGCCGGCGCCCAGTCGTGCTGCGTTCATGAAGAAGCCGGCGCATGCGCACTTGCGTATCGCCTCGCTGCGATCGTCGGAATCGAAGGTCTGGGATCCCACGATCTCTCGTCGACTCCGCCCGAACCACCCCGAGCCCTCGCCGCCGAAGCGTCGAGCCAAAAACCTCGCGAGCTGACTCCTCACGTCCATCGCCCTCTTGAGCGCCGCCCTATTCACGAAGCGCTCGCGGCACTCCTCCTCGCTCAGCATCTTCCCCGTGTGATCGACGAGATCGAACAGGTGCACGGCCGTGACGTGATCGCCGCTCCGATCCAGCACGTCGGCCATGGCGTCGTCGTACGCCCTGGCCTGCCGTTCCGTCCTCGGCCGGAGGAAGAGGTCGCGCACCTGCAGCGACGCCGCCACCGTGACCATGTCGCCGACGATGAGCTTGGCGACCATGGAGGGCGTCTCCTCCCTGCCCTCCATGTCCAGGCTCGCCAACAACATTCGCGATACCCTCGGATCGGTGGGGAAGTACACCATCTCCTTCCCCAGCGCGGTGAGCTCCGCGCCCTCGTCCATCGCGCCGAGGGCGCAGAGGCACTCCAATCCGTGCGCCAGTGCCTCCGCGCTCGGCATGCTCATGAGATCGAACGACAGGACGTTCCGCACCCCCAACGCCTTGATCGTCATTATCAGGGTCGTCAAATTGCAGCGCTGTACCTCCGGCGCGGTGTCCGCCCCCATCGTGTTGTGGAAGTCCTCCTCGGAGTACAGCCTGTAGCACTTTCCGGGACGCACCCGCCCGGCCCTCCCGGCCCTCTGCTCGGCGCTCGCCCTGCTTATCGGACACACGATCAACCTGTCCAGGCCCGAATCCGGATCGAAGAAGGGCATCTTCGCGAAGCCGCAGTCCACCACGTGGGCCACGTTCGGGACCGTGACGGAGGTCTCGGCGACGTTGGTGGCGAAGATTATGCGACGTGATCGATTTCGCCTCTCGTCGGCGGATCGGGGGAGGAAGGGCTGCTGCTGGGCCTTCGCCGGGAGGGTGCTGTACAGCGGGAGGCACACGGCCGGGCGCGGACGTCTGCCACGTCCCTTTTGGCCGGAGGCATCCTGAAGGGTGGAATCGAGAATATTTTCGGCCATGTCGACGGCCTCATCGATCTCCTCTCCGGTGGGAAGGAAGCAGAGGATGTCGCCGTCGTCGTCCTCGCCCTCGTGTATCCGCAGCGCCGTTTCGACCGTCGATTTCACGTAGTCGGCCACCGGTTCCTTCGCGTACATGACGTCCACGGGGTGCTGCCGTCCGTCCACGGATATGATCGTCCCCCCCGCGAGATCGACGTCCTCCTCTTCGGGTTTCTGGGAAGCCTTCGGTTCGTCCGCCGAGTCGCCCACCCTGCCCCATCTCGACTTTCTCTTCTTCTTCGCCCGGCCCTCACCCGCCTCCTCCTCCTCCTTCCCTCTTCTTTTACCGGATTTCCGGCCGGCGAAGAACTTCAAGAAAGCCTCGGCGTCCAGCGTGGCGCTGCATACCACCACCCTCAGGGACGGCCTCGCCCTCCTAATCTTCTTGACCACCCCCAGCAACAGTTCGGTGTTGAGGCTCCTCTCGTGGGTCTCGTCGATGATGAGGACCGAACAGCGGGAGAGGAGGGGATCGAGGAGGGTCGTCTCCCGCAGCAGCCATCCGTCGGTGACGTATCGTATCCTCGTGACGCCGGGTCGGTACGTGGACGCGAATCGGACCGAGTACCCCACGAGGGAGGGATCCGGCAATTCCTTCTCGAGACGTCCCGCGAGGGTGATGGCAGCGAGACGTCGGGGCTGCGTGCAAATGATCTCGCGATGATGACGATGCTCCTTCCCATCCTCCCCGCCCCCTCCTCCTCCGGAAGGAGGATCGTCCGCCCAGCCGTTCTCCCACAGGTACTGCGGAAGCTGCGTGCTCTTGCCGCATCCCGTCTCGCCCACCAAGACAAGGACGCCGTACCTCTCGAGGGCGTACAAGATTTGGGTCCGATGCGCGGCTATGGGGAGGACGCGCCGATCGAGGCTGTAGTGCAGCGCGGCCGCCGAGGCCGCGGGGAGGAGGACGGCGGAGGAGGGATCGTTCTCGTCGAGGAGGTCGTCGACGGCGGCCGACCCGCCCGAGGGGAGAGGCTTCCGGAAGGCGGCGGCGGGGGTCGTCATGCCGATGGGGATGGGGAGTGAGTCGTCGCCGCGCGCGCCGAGCGAGGAGCGAGAGGGGGAGCGTGGATGGAAGCGTGGAGAGTGCGTGGAAGCGTGGAGGTGGCGACGGAAATAGCCCATGGGCGTTTGGGCGGTATAAAGTGCGATCAGCGAGCAAATTTCAAGATCTGTCAAAAATTGTGACATGCGGTATCCTCTTCGTCGGACCTGTTACAAAAGATGTCGTCCGACTCCCAAAAAACACAGGGCATTCTTGATTTGACTTCATGCAAAGCATGCATGCTGGATGCTGCTGGATCTGGATGCATCGACCAGTCGACGCGACGTTGGACGAGGTTGGACAATGGTGTCCCCGCACTCGCCACTCGCCATAGTTCCCATAGGTTCATTCATTCCGATCGCCATCATGCGACGAGCGACGGCGTCCCTCCTGCTGGCACTGGCGCTCGCTCTCCTCGGGCCGCCGACGCCGTCGAGATCCGCGGCTTACGCGTCGGCGGAGTCGCCGGCGGCCGCGGCGGGCGCACGCTCCGTCGAGGACGTCGTCGTCGTCGTCGCCCATTCTCCTCCTGCGCTGGCGCCGCTCGCACCGACCCGCCGGAACGCTCGCCTCCGCGACAGCCTCGACCGCATCGCCGATGACGCCGGCGTGGACGTCCAGGACGGAGGCCTCCGCGGATCCGAATCATCCCAAGCTCATGCCCACTATCCACGAGATGGGCACCATCGTCGTCGGCTCTTCAACTACGTGACCTCCACCCACCGGGTGCGCCTCGAGTACTCCGGCGTCACCTACGCGTCCATATCGCTCGACGTGGTCAAGTCTCGCATGGTCGATATGGTGGAGGACACCCTGGTGGAGTACATGGGCAGGGATTGGGCGGTGCTCGAGGTCGAGAGGGGCGAGTCGCGCAGGAGGAGGGGGAGGAGGCTGAGAAGAACGACGACCTCGGAAAGGAGGCTATCGTACATAGTGCTGCCGGTGAGGATCACCCTCCGACATCCCTCGTGGATCAGCTCCGAGAGATCTTTGGAGCGCACCCTCAGCGTGCTCCAATTGTACGTCGACAGGGATTTTCGGGATTACATGCTCGGCCTGCCCGGGAACGGAGACTACGCCGGCGACGTGGAGGTGTCCGAGGAGTACACCGAAATCGCGATCGGGTCGCCGGGCCTAGGCGCGCCCCCGCCCGCGCCCTTCGCGACGAACCTCCCGGGCGGGGTCTTCACGTACAGCTTCACCCTCGTCTTCCGGGGCGCGCCCCCCGAGCTGGCATCCTCCGACGTCCTGCGAAAATACGTCGTCTTCGCCGTCGAGCGGATCCTCGGAACGTATCTGCGACGCGGCGTATCGCCCCACGAGGTGGCCGCGGCTCCGTACGTACCGAACGAGTGGTTCGGCACCCGCCTCCCCGGCGAAGGACCCCTCGCCTACGAGCTGGCGATCGCGCTTCGATACGATCCCGGCGACGTCGACCAGGACTTCGCCGTGGAACACGCGCGAGAGATTTTGAGGGACCGCGCGGACGAGATCGACCTGTATCACGACGAATACCTCGCGAGCGCAGATCTGTCGTACGCCGAGAAGATTGAGCTGGAGGCCAGGATGAAGGACCTTTTCGGGATCGCGGACGACGTCGAGTTCGAGAGGATCACGGACGCTCCGTCCCCGTCTCCGACCGACAGGGGGGCGGCGGACGTCCTCGCGGATGGGGTGGAGAGGGTGCCGTGGTGGGGATGGGTGGTGACGGGGATGGGCATCGTCTTCCTGTGCTGTTGCTGCGCCTGCCTCACGATGATTTGCAGGCGCGGCGGCGCGCGAACGAAGAGGACAAAGGAGACCACGAACGTGGTGATGCTCCCGGCGGAACGTGGACCGGATGATTTTGACAAGAATCGAAGGTCCGGGAAGGTGCGCGACGAGAGCAGGCAATCGATGGCGAAACAAGAATCGAATAGGAGGTCTATGACGAAGCATACCAGCGAGAACAGGAAATCAATGAAGAGGTCGATGACCGAACAGCAACGGTCAAGCGCAAACGTGATCCAGGTGAAAGCGGAAGTGATACGATTAGGACAAAACTTGCGGGAGGCCGGTCAGATGAAGATGGTCCCTTATGCACAACCGGCACGCAGCACGGAATTGGTCATCTACGAGCCGAATTCCAACGCCCCAGATCCCGATGAGAGGATTGCGAGGGAGCACAAAAAGTCAAATCAGATGGTCCCTCATGCACAACCAGCAGCCAGTACGGAATTGGCAGTCTACGAGCCAAATTTCAACGCGCCAGATCCTGAAGAGAGGGTTGTAAAGGAGCACAAAGAGTCAAAGAAGAAGAAAAAGAAGAAGGCCAGGGAGCCTTAGCTGTATGTTAGATTGCTATGTGTAGCGATTCTGTCAATGGTCCAGTGTGATGGAGATGTTCCATTCATAGGTGCAATTTTCTGAGACAGCTGGCCACTCTCCTGTGTAAAATCTCCGCGTTCCATATATGTAATAAAGATTTGTGACATCATTGTAAGGGATATTGCCCTGACATACGATTGCCTGGCCTGAGATTATCCAATCGAGAAAAGTCCACAAATATCAGCCACAGTGCACTTCTCACTTGTATCGTCAAAACAGCACTTCCGTATCAGCCGCAATGCTTTCTCATCTTTATCTTTGAAGTGCCCGAAGTAAAGGGTAAGAGCAGACAAGTTCGGCTTTTCACGGAGCATACACGCCACAGACTCCACCCCATGATTGTGAGTGCATGCCTATTCACGTCCTGCACATCGGGAGAACATAACAAGTAATTCTCGAGCAGCAATTTTGCTCCTTCTTCATTCTCCTCTGGCCTGTACTCCTTGTGGGTACACAGGGACAAGATTTTTGTTTACCTGTCAAAGTCAAGTCCTTCCTCTACCTACAATAGCTGCTTCCAGCAAACCATCGCATAGCCAAGAAGTTTCTTAGCTGTTGGTGATGTTTCGATCGAAAAGAAGTTGTTGCTTCATTTACAAACAAAAAAATAACTAGAAAAGATAAAGGCAGAATTCCAAATCTTTCGTGAAGTTTTTATCCAAGCGACAACGGTAACGCGAACCCAAATTCGCAGCGCCGCGCGCGGCGCCCATGGCACATTTTTTATTGGTCCTTGGTCCAGGTCCAGAAGAGCATCGTCCCGACGATCGTCCCGGCCGCCCGACGGACTGCTCCACGACCTCACTCCTCATCTGTGGACCCGATGACGGCCGCGACCCCCGCCCCCGACGATGGCACACCCGCCGCCGCCGCCGCCGCGACGGCCGCGCCGTCGATGGCCGTGAACCTCGCCACACCCTTCCTCTACCAAAACGCCCGGACCGGCGAACCCTCCGCCTCCCCCCTGACCGCCCGGCAGCTCTGCCGAATCCTATGCCCGCCCGCGGGCGCCGCCGCGAATCCGATAATAAATTCCCGCACGAGCCTGCTGGGGTACGATCCGGCGACGGGGGCGTACGATCCCGCGGGATGGCGGGTCGCGAGCTCGGTTCCGTTGTTGAGAGAAGCGTGCTTGAGCTGGTATTATGAGGGAGAGGGAGGGGCCAAGGGGCCGGTGGCCGCGAGGGCGCTTGCGGATTTGGTCGCTGAGGAAGATGTCGAGGTAAAAATTGATGACTCGACGCGCATTTTTCCCAGCGGCTGTGATGGCGAGAGCAAAGCCGAGTGGGCACCGATAAAGGATCTGCCCCACCTCCAATTGGCCTTAGAGGCACTGACCGAGCCCAAAACGATGCCCGCTGCGTGGCCTGCCAATGACGACGAGAAGGACTCTGAAAACGTCGCGAAAATGACCTACGACGAGGGGGAGGCAGACGAGAACGACGACGCGGCCGATCAGCAGAATGTGAAGGACGAGCTGGCAGCCTTCCTGTCCTCAACAGATCACCTGGCAACACATGCATCGGGAGCTGGCGACGGTGGAGAAAGCGACGAGGAAGAATACGAGAGCGATGGTGGCACCAGATACGTGAAGGATTCTCGCACCGGAAACTGGGTGCACGAGGCGCTGGCGCCCAAAAAGGAGAAGAAGAAGGAGGAAAAGAATGGAGGGTCTTCGGCATCATCTGCGAAACCGACGGATGCAGCGTCTGCGGCAGCAATGACTGGAAGCAAGAAGAGGAAGAGAAACAAACCGAAGTTCAGCGCGAAGAACGCTCGGAATTGGGTCTACGTCACCGGGTTACCCAGTGATACCAATGAGGAGGAGGTGACAGCCTACTTCTCGAAGGTGGGGATATTAGACCTCGATCCGGAGACGCAGAAGCCCAAAGTGAAGTTGTATAGACACAAGAAGGGAGAGGAGAATGGGGGCAAGCTCAAGGGCGACGCATCAATATGCTACGCCCGCCCCGAGAGCGTGGAGCTCGCGCTGCAGATCCTGGACGAGAATTTGTTTCGGGATGGGGCCACACTGTCGGTACAACGGGCCAAGTTCGAGCAGCACGGTAGCTTCGACGCCGATAGTAAAAAGGGGGGAAGAAGGGTGGTCTCGGAGGCAAAAAGGAAGGTGGCACGTTTGGCGGCATTGCAGGCCGTCGGATGGGATGAGGGCGAGAACGGACGCATAGCCGGCGGTCTGAAGGGTCTACGTATAATTGTCCTCGCGGGAATGTTCGACCCCGCCGACCTGGTGAACGATAAGGACGACGAGAAGCTGAAGAAGCTTGAGAAGGAGGTGCACGCCGACTGCGAGGAGATGGGGGCGGTGGAAAAGATCACCGTCTTTTCGAAGCACCCCGCGGGAGTGATGATCATCAAGTTCGTCCAGCCGAACGCAGCGAGCGACGCGGTGAATAAGTTCAACGGGAAGGCGAGGCCGAATGGACGAAAGGTCGAGGCCTCGTATTGGGACGGAGTGACGGACTACACGTGCAGAGATGTGGAGAAGGAGGAGAAGGAGACGGAGAAGAGATTGGACGAGTTTGGAGATTGGTTAGAGAACCAGGACCTTCCTGATGAGTTCAAGCTGCAGGTTGAAGAATAGAGCACTTCATATCATATTTATTACTAACAGGTAAAAATATGACATCATACATCATCTCTTAGAATTATCGAGGACCAAGCATTGAGCTGCTTCTGATAACTGATCCAGGGCTACCCTGCGAGCATATCTAGTTTCCATCATTGCCCTACCGAGAAATCGATGGGAACTAACGAAAGTTTTTCCCTCGGCTGGTGGACCAGCTCTTGCTCGCACAACCCAGATGTCTATTGCGTGTCTCTTCTTGGGCATTCCCTCATCTGTGGTCACTGTTTCGGTTTGGGAGTCTGGGTGATATTTCAGCACCACTCGGCCCACCTCTTCAACAACCTGTTGCAATCTATCTTCTTCCACGTTCGAATCTATACTGTCGACGTTCTCACCTTCTGGATAAACCAAATTGAGCAAAGTCTCCATGGCATCCTTCCTAGCTGCATTGCCTGAAGCATCAGCTCCTCCGCCAGTACAACAAACATTGCATCTGTCCATAGTCCCACCGGGAAGGCTGCGATACATTCTAACTTCGACACCTAGCTCACTTGAGGACAATTCCCAATCATCGACATCATCTAAACCGATCAACATCCCGATCACGCCCAGGACTCGGGCCCCCGGTCGAAGGCCAATGCCATGTCTCACTTTGCCCATCTCTTTTGCTATCTCCCTGGCAGTCACTACCTCCCCATAATTTATGTGGGTCAATGAGGCAGCGTGCCTGCGAAATGCAGACGCAAGTGTTCGTGAATCACCTGCCAGACCAGAGGTGAGAAGAAGGTGCGTCGGAGATAGTCTGTGGATCTTAGTGTTGTGAGCTTGATCGTACTCAGTGCTTGATGCGAATGTTGGCAATGATATTTTCGATGATGCATCATCTTCATCAGATGTTGTAGCCTATGATGTTCAACGAGAATAACGGTGGGATGAGTTTGGTTCGAGATATAGTCACATTTTTCTCCTTTGTGAAATAATGTTGTAGATCAAGACACCTCCCAGAACAGCAACTTGGCCATGAGAGCCGAAGCCCACACAGGCAATTGCATCTGCACAAGAGGAGTCCCTTGACAATTCATCTAGGCAGCAAGTAGCACCAATATGGACATGGCATAGGTCCAATCGGCGACTCTAAAAGATGCTGCCGTCGTTTAATGCTCGACCCCTTCCTGCACACTTTAATGTAACCCAAGGACAGTCTACAACGAAGGTAGACTTCTCTGCTGTCGGTAGACGTCTCTGCTGTCGGTAGACGTCTCTGCCGTCCATGACTCACCTGCATTATGCGTCAAATGCAAAAGGGGAGAAAACTCGTGTGAGGATTTGATTCGAAACACCATGAAAGGTGGAAGCTAGTGAAATGTCGTAGATCAAGACCCCTCTCAGAGTGGCAACTTGGCCACGAGAGCCGAAGCTCACATGGACAATTGCATCCACACAAGACGAGTCCCTTGACTTTAATCTAGGCAGCAAGTAGCACCAATGGGGACATGGCATAGGTCCAATCGGCGACTCTAAAAAATGCTGCCGTCATCCGTCCACCTCCAAGCTCATGATTGCACTAATTATGTCAAGACAGCGTCAGACTCACCTCTAGATCTAAGGTCGCCCTTGTTGATGGCGGTGATGGGTTGGATGAATCCATCAAGCAACCATCATCACTGCTCGGGAAGGCAAATATCACCACCCCATCACACTCAACGCATGCCGTTAACCCCCTCCCACGCTCCTCCGCGGCTATCAGGGCATATTCCAATTGAAGCAACCGCCCCTCGGGTGAGAAGGTGGTGATGCTTCGATCGTACCGGTCGGCGGCGCGGGCGTTGGGGGAGCCTCGAACGCGTCGCGCGGAGAGTGATCGCGCCGCCCTGGCACGGTGATTCGCCAAATTCAGCAACAAGAGTAGTACCAGAGGTCCACCTCTGAGAAGAACTGAGAATGTGGAGATGGGCTTCATTCTCCATTACGTATGGCAACGGCGACGGCCATGGGGCGGGCGGGGGGGACTTCGGACTTCGTGTGCTTTGTCGACGATCGACGAGCGACGGCCGACGGCCGACGGCCGACCGACGGCCGATCGACGGACGGTAGGCTTGAACATATAGGGGGCACGATGTGACCTTTCCGGGGGCTGTGCCCCCAGAATTGCCCCCGCAAAAAAGGGGGGCTCTACTTGTAGGAACTCGTCGGTGACATACCACAAGTGGTGTCACATCAGACGCATTCTCCGACATAATGGTCTCAAATCGGGCGGGAGGGGGCATTCGGTGACGTCATGGTTCGATTTTGACCCGTGACAGCCCCATTTCGGCATCGAAAGGGTCGTCTTGATACCTACCCACTTTTCTCGGGTCACGCCCCCGCGTTCCCTACACGATATGTTCAAGCCTAACGGACGGCGGCCGACGGGACATCAAATGTGACACATACCCGTTTTATACCCATCCTTAATATATGCATACATACCAATTCCCTCAATAAAAAGGTATAAGATGGGTGTATTTTCCGCGAGCACATAATTTTGACACCCGCGTCCTGCGTCCGGCGACCGGCGACCGGGGCTACATATTTTTGTGAACACGTTCTTATTGTAAATCCTTACAATAAGAACCTGTGATCAGTTTGTGACTAATATATGATTCGAGTGATCACGTGATCAGTCCAATTCGTACCACGCATACATACGCAAAGATCACGTTTATTTCAACGTGATATGTGACATCAGGTGTCATCAGAACACGTCAGAACAAGAACTCCGTTACTGTAGAAATGCAGGAACCGTTGGTTTTGCCCACAAAAAAATGAGAACCCGTGTAGGATTCAATAGAGTTGATTTAATTTCAAGATCTTTTTTGTCACATCGCTGCGGCGGAATTAGTACTAATTGCCGCGGAATGTATTTTCACAGAACTTCCACTGCCTTCTTCGCAGGAATTATACGGGGTTGTAATAATTGACGCGATTTTCGCGCGCATATCCTTATAAAATTGCACAAAAAATAATTATTCAACGCGAATCGTGTCTAAGTCAACGCCCGAACATATTTCCCTGTTAATTCGTCGAAGTCTCCCGTATTTTCGACATAAAAGTGTGCAAATATTTTCGTTTACATAGGAAATTGCACTCAAAGTGCTTATTTTTCTGGGTGTCTTGCCGATTGATTTCACTATCTTTTTCCGAATTTTTGTCCCTTATCTCCAATTGATATTCCTACTGAATACCCGTCTTGCATCACGTCGTGAACAGAGTGAAAAAATCTGGTAAAACCAGGGCTCTTCATGGAGCGCGGACATCATTCACCATAGAAATTGAATGGTAATAATTTTATACTTCACCATATAATATGAATATCAATTATTAGGGACTAATAATCTCCCAACTGATGTTCCCACCGAATACCCGTCTTGGATCACGTCGTGAACAGAATGAAAAAATCTGGTAAAACTGTGGATATTTATGTAGCGCTGATATCATTTACCATAGAAATTGAATGGTAATATTTTTATACTTCGCCACATAGTATCAATATCAATTATTATGGACGAATTACCTCCCAGTACCCTTCAAAGATCTCCCTATTGATCTTCCCACCAAACACCCGTCCTGTATCCACTCCCTTACACAATGAAAAAAGGCTTGGCGAAAAAGTTTTTTTGATATATATCTACCAATCTAATAAATGTTTTATTTCTTTTTTCCCTTCTTCTTCTTTGGGAAGGGGGCATTTATTGGAATTGGAAAGCCAGGCTCTATGACACTCTCAGGGGCTGTGCAGATTTCATGGGGCTGCCGTCCTGGAATGAAAGGTGAATATGCAACAGAGTGCCGCTCTCCTGGTGCAGCTGCGCGGGGAGGAGGCATTACATGGTATTCAGGTGTGTCCTTGGATATCTTCCCACACCTCCGACACCGTCTGCCAGCACGCTTCCGTGGACCATTAGTACCGACATCATTTTGGCCCACTGGTTGTGCTACTGCCACCGATGGTTGCTGCTCTGCCACCTGTTCTTCCACTTGTACTGTCGACGCCTGCTCCACCTCTGGTGGCCTCGACCTCGTCGCATTGTGTGGCTCAGCAAAATCAGGAAGATAGTTGCGGTTCCTGTCAGCATCATTCAACGATTCAGTTAAACTATCAATAGCCCGTTTGTGTGCACGGAGGGTCACCTTTTCATTTGCTTTACTCTTCGCAACTTTAAATGCTTGTTGCAGTTGACTGGAAGTTTTGTATGTCACCCCAGGTTTCTCTTCACCTAAAGAGGCCACCCATGCATTCCAGGACTCAGCAAACAAAGAAAAAGAAATTGAAGTGTAGTTGTCCGCCTCGTCGGCGTTCCCCTGTGCGCTTTGAAATCTCGTCACATTTTCATTGAAGTATCTCCATTCCTCTTTGCCGTGAACTTTCCCATATGCACGATCTCTTCCATAGACTGCAGCTAGCCATTTCGACGAGGGTGCCATGTGCTGACCCATTAGGTCAGCCTCATCTCCGCCGTCCCCAGCTTCCAACTCAAGCATCTCTTCCTCTGCAAACATCGCGGCTTCGTCAAGTGAGGCATCCGATTCAGAATCAACACCGTCATTCGCATTTGATGCCACATCAATGATCCCAAATACCTCGCCAGTGTCAGCAACCGCCTTCGATGAATGCCATTCAGGGTGGGGAGGTTCATTGCGATCCGGCCATAGCGCCATCTTCTCGATTTCATCTTCGAGCATGGAAATGTCGTATAGCCCATCATACTTTTTATCCAGGCCACGGATATTCACCTCAATGTTCTGGTTCCAACGGAGAAAGTAATCAGAAATCAGTGCGAGCATGAACCGCGGTGAGTTGCTGAAACCTCTAACCAGCTGACGCAATTTTTGATGAAGGCCCTCTAGAGCATCCGTTCCGCGCAGGCACTTATATATGGTGAGACCATGTTTGTCCTCGCGATGAGGAGTGTAGTAGCTCAAGAAGGGAATGTCAGAAATGCAATTCGTGCGAATATGTCTCAAGGTTGCCTTGTGAGTTCTCACCGCTTGTTTTGACGCAAACAGTGCCTTGCCACTCTTGGCACATACAATATCCTTGTATTGGTTGTAAACCGAAAGATACCTCTGTTCCAGTTCCTTTGGAGGTGGAACCAGTCTCCTCACCCTACGCTTGAACCATGCAAAATCCGTTCGCAGCTTGTCCTCTATCTGCTTATTTGACAGATTGCATTTGGTTCGGAGAACCTCCAGGCATGCATCTAGATCATCTTGATTCAAGACAAATAGGGCATCGCGCAGAGCAATTCTCCAGCTGTTGTTATTCTCGGCACTTCCCCCATCCCACTCAGCGTAAGCTTCGTCCTCCCACTCTTCCTGGAGATCTGGTTCCTGTTCAACATCCTCCTCGTCACCAGATGAGCTATTGCCTAATGAAGCAGCGTCAACAGCGTGGCCAGACTCCTGGGAGACTCCAGTAGCTGCGACGGGGGCTGCTGCAACAGGGGCTGCTGCAACAGGGACTTGCGCGCGCGGCTCGTCGCGAACAGGCTCATTGTCTGCGCGAACAGGCTCATTGCCAGCCTGTACATTGCCGGTGCCAGGCTCAGAAGGATCGCCGCCAGCTGCTTGCCCGAGGAAGCGACCAATGCTTTGGGAATGATCCCTGGCGGCTCGGGCTGTCTTTTTGACGTATTTCCGCGGCATATTCGCGTGTCCGCAAGCCGCGATCCTGGCAGAAGGGTAGGCCAAATCCTGGAAGAAGGGTAGGCCGGCAATTGGATGGAGAGACACCCGTTGTTGTGCCACCAACTTCAATAAATAATTATGGGCCAGGTGTGAAGACAATTCGCAGTGGCGGCCCGGGCGTCGCGGACGGGACGGCGCTTCGGTCACGCGCGCAGACGGCTGTGCCTCTGAGGCCTTTCGTTCTGCCTGCCCAGCTGTTTTTGGCCATCGGGGCTGCGGTGCTGACACGGCCGGCTGTGACACGGGCCGCTGTTTGAGGCCTTGATTCCGCCAGGGGCGCTGTGGCCTGATGATGGACGCGGACTGGGCGTCGCGCGGAGGCGGGCGCTGATCGCGGCACGGTGATTGCCTTGATTTATCTGGCTGCGCTGGGGCGGAAATATCACTGAAGAAGCTACTACGGTGCGGTCCGTCATGGCCGGCCGGGCGAGAGGTGTTGCGATGTGCAATGGAAAACGGCGGTTGAGAACTCATGTGCACGCAATGGGAAGCTGGCCCACAACTGCCCACATAAGATACCCCGCTTCGCGGGGATATCTAGGGCGCCGCTTCGCGGCTTAGTTTTTTCCCCCCCGTGGGCTGAACGTGTTTACACGAAAAAATTACCGCGACCGGCGACAACGTCCAGCCAACGTCTCACGTCTCCAGTCTCCAGTCTCCAGAGTCTCTCCGATCTCCGCTCACATCATTGCTCATCATTGTCAGAGAGGAAGCATTTCATTTCATGCCGCTGCTCCATCCGGGGACCCAACCTGCTCAGCCACCCGCCGGCCTCAGATCGATGGAATCGCCAGCTCGAAAGCGCTCGAAATGCGAAGATGGGTCTGTCGCAACATCTGGGCGAGAAATCGTGTCATTGGCGACCCTCTCCTGTCGCGCGACTGAACAGTCCCTGAACGATGAGCTTGCAAGCATCCCCGGAGAGGCAGAGGCGACCGTCGCAAACATGCGCCGAGAACTTATGAAGAAGTTGGCCAAGCTTGAGGATCAGAAACATCAGTATGCCGAGAAACGGAAGGGTGAGCTTGCGGCAAAGCGGGAAAGAGCGATGAAGTACATGGATGTCGCGGGAGGGTCAAACGCATACTGCGACGATTGCAGCTCCTTTTTCAGGACAGAGGAGACTAACCACTGTAGTATCAAGGGTTGTACGAAGCATCTCAGCTGCCCTAAGTGTTATACTGCCAAGAAAGCGGCATGGGACGGTGAGGACGACGATGAGAACAATGACAATGCAAAAGAACTTGGTAACCACAATGAGTACAGAAGTTCATTGCAGAGGACAAAGCGGGCAGCAAGTATGTATGACATTGATGAAGATTATGATTGTTGGACTGAGCATAATTGGGATGAGTCCTTACAGCGTCCATCAACGGGATATGTGCAATGCTGGATATGCAAGCAAAACTTTTGCAATGGCCACTTCGAGAAGAAGCATTACAAGACATGTCGCTCGAAGGCAATGCTCCGCTGCGGCTTTCGACCACCGACGGGCGGTAATGAATTCGAGAGATATCTGTGCGTTCCTGGCCATTGTGGAAAGATCCTGACGAAAATGGATAGACTCATCTGCTTCCCCGAAGATTCCTGGTGCTGCACCGTCTCATGCAGGGATTGCGTGACGATCTGCATGAATGACCATTATGATATCGCTGGAAATCACCATGTTTGCAAGCAGGCACGTTGCAAGAGATGTGTCAAAAGTTATTGCTGCAATGGACCATGTAGCCGTGGCTTTGGGCTCTATTGACAACAAAGCCCCACTTTCCTCTTTTCCGTAAATACTTCATCAAGATTCACAAAAACGTCTCCGTTCAAGTGAGAGAATGCTAAAGTGATGCACAACAGATCAGCTATACCTGAGATGTCCGGGAGGATTCTGCTGCGGACTGCAGTTTACTTTTACCTTCATAATATGGATAAACTTCCATTGCATATACTTCCGTAAACGTATTTCTACGCGGGTGTAAATATGGACGTTCGCAGTTCCAAAGACAATGGAAATGGAGAGCACCTTACAGGTACCTTCGCTGCTCGAAAAACTTCTTCAGGTAAAGCACCTGCCCGCATGCGATCAGCGCCAGAACCACGGCCTCCAGCATCGTCCATTGAACCACCCTGTTGAACGTCGTCTCCGCCAGTATCGAGTGCTTGTTCTCCCTGTCCCGCATGTACTCCTGGTGATCCATCATCGTGTGCAGCCCCTCCATCATCTTCGCGCTCTGCTCCAGCAGGTTCGTGGTCAGCCTGTTGTCCGGCCCAGCCTCCCCTTCCATCCCCCGCTGCGAGTGCGGCGTCACCCGAATCGCGAATCCCACTTCCCTGTCGATCCCATCCTTGGGCGCGGCCTTGTCGTCGTTGCCCATCCGTCCGTTCTGGATGCACAGCTCGAACCGTCCCGAGCCATAGACTGAGAAACGACCCTCGTTGGCGCCCACGTAGGATTGCCACACCGGCGTGTTCTTTTGGTCGTAGAGCGTCACTATTACGGGCGCGGACGGGAGGTCGTCATCGAGGCATTCGTAATTGCCGCTATCCACAGAATCCATGGATAATCCGCCCGTCGATTTGTTGAGAAAGCGTTGTTTTGGGCATAGACCAAAACGAGAACACTAAACACTAATGCGAACTCACCTCACGGTCGACGTCTCGCCAGCGGGCGCCCGTACGACGAAGCACTCCTCTTCCCCGCTCTCGACTACGGTCGATAGGGCGCCGTCCGCAAGTTGGCTCAGATGGAGGATTATTGCGGCGAGAAACGCCGCCAGGATCCGCATGGTTGTTATTTGTTTTGGGGGCAGCAGGGAAAATGCCAAGTGCCGATAGATGCCGATCCGACGCGGCGGGTGTAGGTAGTTCTCGTAATGGCGAACGGACGGCGCTAAGGAGCGATAGGCGTGACGAAAGGCGGGCGCAGAGGTCGAGTCTCGGGGTATGGGTGGTATTGGCGGGCGATGAGCAATGAGGCAGGGCGGCGGCGGCGGTAGTCGGTAGGTAGCGGTAGCGGCGGCGGCGGCGATCTTGGAGAAGCTTGGCTCTTCGATCTTCTGCCATGCCGTTGTCGGATCTCATGGGCAGTTTGCATATTGCAAAAGGTACTCATTCGCCCATCGGCTTTCCCATGTCCCTGGAATAACGTGATTTTGCCACGTGGAAACATGCCGGCCAATGACTCACACAAATCCGCCCGCCGGGCGGGTCGGTGGGGGTGGGGGGCGGGCCGGCGGCGGGTGGGGCTATCGTGCCCGGCGCTTGCCCTGGTGCCCTGCATGCTGCCCAGCGAAAAAAATTCCGGCATAACCACGCACGTTCTCTACGACAAAATCGAGGACAAATCTGGAACTTCCACCGGCTGCTTCATTCGCCGCCTGCCCGCCTGTGCAATCTGCAGCTTCAAGCTGGGCAGGTGCTGTGCAGCTTCCCAATACCTATGTACCATAGGTACGTGCCGAATCCAAATGCCACACTGCCAACGCCCGCCCGCCGAATGCAACAAGACTCGTGCGTGCAAACAAGATGCATGCGGAGAACTCTTTTCCTCCATCCTCTTGAAAAGCTCCCCGTACTGTATCCAACGGCATCACTTCTTCTTCCTTTGACGTCGTCCATCCACTCTCGGCTCATAAAATCTTTTCAATCAAAACTCGATCAACCGATCTCTCATTGCCTTCTACAGCGCTTCAGATATGTTCTCCCTCGCCTCCCGTGTTGCCCGCCCCGTCGCCGCCCAGGCGGCTCGCCACCAGGCCCAGTTCCGTGGCGTTCAGACCGTCAAGGAAGGTGAGCATAGGGCGCCGCTGGAAGATTCGACCTGCCGATGAGCAGTAAGGGGATCATGTCTTCGGAAAAGATCCCATCGGAATCGTGTATGTATCTTATAGTCACTGCTTTTTGCTGACGCTACTCATTGCTGCAACCTGCATCCACGAAGGCCTCACTGCCACCGACGCATGGAACAAGAGTTGCTACTCCGAAATTGACTACACCATCGACGAGAACCTTCCCGTCTACGAGGCCATCAAGAAGTTCGCCGCCTACAACATTGGATGCCTCGTCACCGTTGATGCTTCCGGTAAGTGAAAAGAGAAGAATGATATTTCATTCCAGTTTTGTCATCCGTGGCCAGATTGGTTGTGTGCACATGATGTATCTCTGATCGCTTGGTCTTGGCACTGGCGTAAACAGGAAAGATCTCCGGAGTCATCAGTGAGCGCGACTACGTCTGCAAGGTCGCCCTCCTCGGAAACACCTCCAAAGAGATTAACATCAAGGAGATTAGCACCAAGAGCGCCAACCTCATCACCGCTTCGCCCGACGAGACCGTGTCCGAGTGCATGGCTAAGATGCTTATGAGGGATATCCGCCACTTGCCCCTTTTGGATCAGGCCGGCGGCGTCGTGGGAATTGTGTCCATTAAGGATCTTGTAAAGTCGGAGCTTAAGGAGAAGGAGGACGCGATTAAGACTCTTTCGGACTTCGCTCTCGGAAAGGGAGGACATTTCGGATCGGAGTAAACTTTCTTGGATACAGAATGAGTGGGGAAGCCATTACCATGATGGAAAGTATCGATTGGATTGCTCATGGTTCGTGGTTAATTTTGGGTGTGTCGCAAAAGATCATGTGGGTACAACTTGAGTAGTACTCACAAGATACAATTAGGAGTAGGATTGCCCATGATCAATGACTGGTGGTGTCGATCAATCAGTAAACCTAGGCGGGTACTTTTGTGGCAGAACTCACGTGCGACAAGGAGAACATGGTTCAACGCTTATACTTACTTGTATGTGATATGTAAGGTTGGTGTTACTTATCTTAGCACTTCCAACCCGTGTGGGCATGAGTAATTTCACTCTGATCAAGTGAGAGCAGGTATTTTTCAACCTACCTATGGGCAAGCCATGTATCTATCTGCATTTAGCATGGGTGTAGCCATGCCTGTCATTGGGGCTCGCTTCAACCTGCACCAATCGCCAGCGGATCATGCTCTCCAGTGCACACTCAAGAAGAGTAAATACCAGGACATCAAGCTCAATAAGAGTACCAAGATCTATCTAGACTCCGTGCCATCCCAGATCATATCTGCTGAAAAAGGTTCTGGAGCGCACAGTACTAATACGAACCCATATATATCATGGCCCATATCTCATATCTCCCCCAAGGTCTCGCCACGTTGTGACATGATAGCCACCAATCAGAAAAGAAAGTAGTTCAAAATCTGCACTTAATTCATTGGCATGCTGATATCCAAACTTTTTTCTTGAGGCAGGAACCTGGTCGAAACTGAGGCAAATCACAGACTTGCAACGCCATCAGATAGTCTGTAGAATAAGTTTCACCTACTTCTGCATAGATGGGCACATCGTGGTGATTCATCCCATTGATATCCCATCTCAGTTTATTCCCATGTCTTTCGGGAACCAAATCATACGAGTTTGAGGAGGTAACGTAGTAGTCAACAGAGACTTTGGTCAGTGGGCCAAATGACTGGAGGAGCTTTGATAGGTTCTCCGACTTGAGACCAAACTTCCACCGACGGGACGCCATCTTTTCAGAGACAATGGTTTCGACAAAAGAGACTGTGTGGAACATGTTGTGCCCTTCAGCTCCAAGTGCCTGCAAAGCCTCTAATGAATCGTCTCCTATCGATGCCCCGAGGAAGAGGCGACGTTTGCGAGACAACGATTCTCCAGGGTGTGGGAGGTCATGCCGTTTACATATATTTTTCTCCGCATCTATGTCAATGGAACCACCTCTGAGGTGCAGTGGGCGTGATGAATCAGTCAAGTTTCCGGCTACTACTTCGTGGTTCGTAGGACCGAAGTAGTAAGAGCCATGCTGGAATGTTTTGTGGTCGAGATCTTCCAACTTCGACTGTTTCGGATTCCATGTGGGTGACACACCTTTCTGTCTTCCTGAGGAATATTTGACGAGCACATAGCATAGAAACATCATTGGAATATAGACGCACATCATGCATCCAATGAGGCTCTTCTGGAAGGCCCTGTGTGCCTTCTGGCTCTGCTGCGATGCATCACCAGAGATGACAGCAGTGTCGCTGTAAATGATCCGATAGAAAACTCTCCTCATCTTCATCCTAGTACTGCGCAGCAATTGAATCGCCCCGGACCTTGGAGTAGATTCATCTTGGTTGTTGCTCTGGCCGGAAGCCCGAGCCATGGCGGCCCGAGCAGCATCACTGAGTGGCCTTTCGCCGTCACCTTGACGGCCGTTGTTGACGATATGCCGCTTCATTGTGAGCCAGCACGAGGGGTCGCGCACAATCGTCTCGAGCGTAAATCAACCAGGGGACGATGCTTGAGGCGGAAAATCGTTGCGCGGCGACGGGCGAGGCCGGAGATCGGAGGGCTATGGGCAGGACGGTCCACATCCACGATCGAGCGCCGAGTGCATAGGGGGCTTGGAAGGAGGAATGAAGGACAAAGGACGACGAGGAAGGAGCGGTGCGAGGGCGGGCGAGCGAGGAGCGAGGGCGCAGCAACAACGGCGCAGATGCTGGATGTGCTGGATGCTGGCTGCTGGCAGATGGCAGATTGCAGATTGCAGATGATATGACATAAGACGCTAAATAGAGGGGGGGAAAGATATGATTTGACCTCTGTTGAGTTGAATCAATTGGAATTTTATCAGATCCTGCGTTGCAGAGGGGACTGCCCCCTTTTTAGTCAACGTGCCCTACACTTTGGTCCTAGGTACACTTGGTACTAGGTAAACAACTTGGTACTACACTTGGTCCTACACTTGGTCCTGCACTTGGCCATGCACTTGGCTATGCACTTGGCCATACAATACACTCGGCCATACACTCGGCCATACCAAACTATCAAACCATACATCCTCGCCTGGATACCTACGAACTCTTACAGGCATACCCGTAGTTTAGTGCCTTTTGGCCATAGTCTAACTTATGCACAAGTCCGCTCGAGTACTCAGCCCGAATATGAGCCAGCACTTGGGAGTCTGCGTTGGGCTTCGTATAGGTGAAGCCATCAAAGTGGCTCGTGTATGAGCAAAGCTGGGCCACGGCTGCACCCGCCCAAATCTTTTCCGCACGTCTCACTCTGTGACTCTCTTCACTGGTAGCTTCCTCCGAGGAGCTCGCCTCACAGCACATACCAGGTCTTTCTCTGTCTTCAATCGAAGCTTTTGTATCTCTGCCAATGATGCCTTCGCTCCATCCTTCTGCTTGTTGTCATTCAGATCGCTGTCCAACGCAAGCACACAGCTATCATGGGCCGAACACACATCTACCAACGCTGCTCGTAATTTCCCCATCGAGAGGCGAGCCACGCACCTGCGCTGGTAGGACTTGTAGTGGAAGGGATCGATTCTCAGAGCACTGGTCGCATCGGATTCTGCCTGGGCCCACCTCTTCAGTTTCAAGTGTGCCATGGCTAAAACGATTTCAGGTCAATGGCACTTTGTTAACTTGGAGATGTGTCTTCGATGAACGGTATTGACACCAACTCACCACGATTAGAGTAAGCCAATGGTGTAGTTTGGGCATCCTTGTCGTGTAGGCAACGCGTATAGCACTGGATGGCATCTTCATATTTTCCCTGTGCAAAATACCTGTTGCCTAAAGTTCGCTCATCCTCACAGTTGCTATCGCCATCCTTTGCTTGTACGGGTAACAAGGACTTCGACATCTCCGCAGTGTTCGTCTCGCTGGTCGTTTGCTTTGACTTCACTATCTTTGGCTTTATTTTCATTTCATCCATCCATGCACCCAAATCCTGTGTTGCAACGTTACGCTCCTCGGCATCCCGTCGGATCCGCAGCTGAGCATCATACGACGCCGCCTTCGACATGATGAGTGAAACTGTACGCCGCTTCGGGGACACCGGCAAACTCATAGAACAATAAGGACTAGATAGGCATCGAGAGCCGAAATCAAATTTAAAACGGCTTTCGACCGATCG
>JALLBE010001212.1:0-11366 GCA_036939795.1 Thalassiosira mediterranea | reverse complement strand
ATGAGTCGGGCGAGAAGGAGGGCGCGCGTCATTCGTCCGGAGAGAGCCCCATGTCCATCGCTGGGAAGTACGCCTCGGCGCCCCCGGAGAGAGAGGGAGGCGATGACCACGTTGGCGACGGCATCGATTTCGATGAGGATGAGGACGATGGAAATGGCGACGGTTACTCATGCCGTGCCATCCAGAATGCGCCCACGGTCGCCGAGGAGTCTCCAATCTCCCGCGATATCGAGAACGACGGTTGCCGCGGCAAAGGCAAGGACGACGATGATGATGACAAGGAAAACGATGACAGCGTCCATCCATCGGTCGCGGGCGCGAATCTCACGCTGGAGTTCGTGAGCCTGCGGACCGAGAGGGCGTTCCGGCTGCGAGAGCAGGTGGGCCGAATACTTTCGAAGCCTCCTCGTCCCTCGCCGCCGTACTCGGGGGATGCTCCGGATGGGACCGGGCCGTCGCGAGAGTCGCATGGTCCGAGTAAGTTACTGTCCACAACGAGGCTGCCGACTCCCCGCCTTGAGCCGCCGCCACGGAGGAAGGAAGGCGCCGAGGAGATCATGTCAACACCAGAGCGAAGCGTTCCGCCACCATCGATCGATGTGGCTGCCACGAAGGAGGTTGCAAAAACGAGGCGCGTCCACGACGCAGACGATGCCTCTTCGCCAGGACCTCCGAGGCCGTGGGCAATGGCCGGCAAACCCAAATACGTGTCAAGGAAAGACAGGGCGGCCAATGCTCGCAAAGCCAAGGAGCGCGAGGCTGGCGATTCAGCGGGCGCGACCGGGGAGGGCACTTCGGACGGAGGAGATTCATCGACGTCGTCCTCGCAAACGTTGCAGGCGGCCGGAGGGAGGAGAAGGCGGGTGGACAAAAGCGAGGTCCGAACGATCGAGGCGGCCACGCAGCTAGTCGGGGAAGAATTGTCCGAGATACGACGAATGGCGACGACGACCGATTCCGTCAGGTGCATGTTCGTGCACCAGAGGCTGATGGACCATTGCCGCTCGTGGATGCGGCGCAGGCCGGAGGCGCTGCGCGACTTCGTGCTCTATCGACCGAAGCTGAGCTTCTTCGCCGATGGAGCGGGAGGAGGAGGCCCCTCCTCGTCCGACGCGAACGGCGAGCAGCAGCGCGTGGACAGGCTGCTGTGCGGCATACCCGGCCCCGGGAGGACGTCCTGGGAGGGCGGCCTCTTCCCCGTCCTGATGCGCTGGGATCGCCGCGGCGCCGACGGACCCCCGACGTGCCGGTTCCCGACGGGCTTTCACCACGCGAACGTCCGGCCGGACGGGTACGCGTCCCTGTCGACGCTCGACGATTCGGGGTGGCAACCGGAGATGACGTTGGCCGAGCTGCTGTTCGACCTGCAGCAGCTGCTGGCGCATCCGAACCACGACGAACCCGCACAGCCGGAGGCGCGCAAGAGCAAGGAGGACGGCGTTTATAACTTCAAGGTATCGATTCAGGCGTCGGTGCACACGCCATCATCACTGCTGGAGACGGCAGAGGGGATCGACGGGTTCCATGAAGTATCGTCGTGGCAACTGATTGAAGGTGGGCCCGCGGGTAGCAGGGCAACGAAGGACGATGAGCAGCAAAGGAACCCAAAGGATACCTCACTTAGGTCTTCTCGCCGCATCTGTGAGGCGAGCTGCTCGTGCTGTCGTTGGGGTCGAACGCTGTGGGATTCGAACCACGAGATGAGATTTCTGNTTTCCGGCGCGAGTGGACCTTATTGAATAGCGAAAGCAGCTTTGGAAGGAGATTGGGTTAATCATGCAGAATCGTTCTATATCAGTATTTAATTCCAACGTACAATACTAAAGCTTTGAGAAGACACATATCGGTTTCTCGTCGAGCACCATACCAGCGAAAAAAGGGCTAAAAAAAGCCGTGATCAGAGAGGAAGCTGGTATCTACGGTATGTACAAGTCTGTGCAAAGATCCCGCGCAAGGCAGGCATGCAGGATGCACGGAGGCGGGCGGCGGGCATGCACGCAGGTACCATAGGCGCGATACATACATAGGTACAATACGCAGTTTAGAATGGGGCCGGCTTTACGGCGCACTTTCCACATCATGCCGTCGTTCGTATCTCTTCTCCTCTGTGTATTTTAGTGCGATCCGATCAGGATCCTATCGCACAGCTACCATAGCTACTCCTCTCTCCGTGTACCTATGTTACAACATGTGGTAGGTGAGGTAAAGTGAAGAATTGGTCTGTCCCCTTTGATCCCCTCTGTCCTCTTATGGTACAAAAGTCTACAGGAATCAACGTAGGAACTTGAGATATTCCCCTCGGGGAATATAAATTTGTAATATAGACAGAAAGTTATTTTTTTTAGCGCCGACCAAAATTTTTATTACTAGTTCCTCAATATGTGGAGAAGCACAAAATACCGAAATATGTAAAATCCAAATAAATCAATTTAGGAATTCAGTACTAAGATTTTTTAAAAATGCTTTGGGACCGATCGATATTCCCCTCTGACCATTATGATGGCAAAAGCAAGGCGGTTCCGGTCTGTCCCCTTTCACTTCAACGGTGCTGAAATGTAGAGCATTACGATACTGCGGCATGTACCATGCGGCTGACATTATTTGAGAGTATTAGAATGAACTTATCGAGGTTATTACCGACTGTATTGGGCTTTGAATCAGCCAAATCGGCCTAGTAGAAGCCGAGATATGGAGGTAAACGTGGACGACGATATTCCCCTTTTTGAAGGGGACAGACCGATTATTTACTTGTACATGTTTTGGAATGGGTTGATGTTAGAGATGAGTTGGTACACGTAGGCAGTGAAATCTATGGTGAGGTTGAAAATGATCATTCTGACAGCAAGGCCCTTGCCATACCTAGGTATGTATGTGTGGAAGGGCAGTAAGTTCAAGTCTGTGGCGCCCACAGCAGTGCAATTGTATGCGCCATACAAACAGGTAGAAGTAACACTTTGAAAAACTCAAAACTGTCTAAATTCAAATGATTTATTGTAGCTAATGGAATTATGATCATATTATAAAAAATCATGCCTTGGTGTAGGGTCATCAAACAATCTGTACCCACGTGAACACGAGAAGATATGTCCCCATGAAACACATCCTATGATTGGTTGCATTCTCCCGTGATATCGGCAGTGGGCTCACTGTCGCCTAGGGCATAATGTTTCGTTGGAGTATCGCCCTGAGACATGGGCAAGCGGCGACGTGCGGCTTTTTTCACGCTCGAAAAGGGATTGTTGCTTTTTTTCTTCTTCGCGGAGCTGAATGGAGACATCATCTTCGGTTTCTTGTTGAGAAGGTTCTCCTTGTCCTTTTCGTTGATCGGGCTATCGGGACAACGTTTCCTGGCCGAACTTAGGGGAACGCGTTTGCTCCCTGACTTGNTTTTCGTTGATCGGGCTATCGGGACAACGTTTCCTGGCCGAACTTAGGGGAACGCGTTTGCTCCCTGACTTGAGCGAGGCGTGTTTGCTGGTAGACCCTTTGGGCCCATTTGTTGTTGATGCGGATCCCAACAGCGTGCTCAGCCCTTGGAGGTCTTCGGTCTGCTCACCATTGAAAGCATTCCTCTGAACTGCTTCCAAATCCGTCTTTGCGGAAGATAGCTCTTTCTTTACTTTCTTCAACTCGTCTCCAAGTTGCAAATTCTCGCTTTCAAGGTATTGCATTTGACGTCTCTGTTCACTCTGTAGCCCAGTCATGTTTTCTTTCGCATTCTTTGCCATTGCTTGAAGACTCTCCTTGTCCTTTGTCAGGGACGCAATTTTTGCCTGTGCATTTTCAAGCCTCGATTTGCACTCATCTAGGGCGTTGCTCAACTTAGAGTTCGATTTCTCGAGTGCGGAGTGTTTCTCATTCAGAGAGTCCAGCTGCGCAAGATATTCAGTGGCCTTTCGCTCTGCTCCTGACATCGCATCTGCTTCATCCTCTATTGCCGCAAGCCTGTCACAGAGTGAACCAACCAGCTCGCACATGCTTTCGCCAACGATATCCCCGATATCACTGGATGATATGATCTCCATTGCCCCTTGTTTCTCCTTTTCAAGGCGTTCACAGTGTTTGACATACTTGCGTAGCTTGTTGTCGCACTGCCTCAAATCATCCTGCAATCTCTCGATCTCCTTGGATTCGTCAGTTGACGATCCCTTTCTTTCGCGCAAGCCAGACCTGCGAGGCTTCTGGCTCTCCAACAGTTCCACCCGCTCCTTGTACTCATTTGCTTCAGCCAAGAATTGATTTCTCTCCTCCTGTGCAAGGGAACAATATGGGTCAGTCAGCTTATGAAATTAAAAGGTAACGGTGAAAGAGAATATACGATGGAATCATATGAGACTCACCTTGAGCCGTTGAATGTTCTGCACCTGCGCTTTTGTTATCTTGCTCTTCTCGAGCTTTTTAATGCGCTCATCCTTGTCGCGGATTGTGTTCTTCAGCTCCTTGACATCCGCCTGAAGTTTCTCGATTTCTCCGTTGGACGCAGAAGTCGCGGCAGCATTTCTCTGTGCAGCCTCTGCCTTGGAAAGCCTTTCCTTCAAGGTTTCAATCGCCTCTTTGGCCTTGCCTGCAAATTTCTGTTGCTTCTCATGCTCGTGCCTCTTGATACGGTCTACCTTGTCCTTGGCAGATTCCATTTCGCGCTTTGCCTCCAGGCAGTCCGCCTCTGCATGGGAGAGCTCAAGTTTGGTCTTGGCAAGTTCTTCCCGCAGCTTGCTCAATTCTATTTCCTTCTCATTGGCAGCCTTACTCTTGATCGAGTCAACTTCTCGTTGATACTCCTCAACTTCAGCATTCAGTTCATTTATTGTTTTCCTAGAAAGATCGGCATCATCCTTCAACTTGGCAAGTTGCTGCAGGGCATCATTCAGCTCATCTTCAACAGCAGCAACTTGGGCTTGAGCATCTGCCTCGAGAGCTGCTTTGGCTGCAAACACCTGGCTTTTGAACGCACTAGTTTCTTCCTCGAGGGTTGCCAGTCTTGACTGGAGTTCACTCTTCTCTTCCTGGTCGCGGCTTCGCTCAAAATTCATTGATGCCACAAGCCCTTCAGCAGTTACAGCCCTTGCCTCTATCGTCTTGATTTCTTCCTGGAGAGAAGCATTTTCATCCTTCATATTGTAGCAATCAGACTCTACACGAGAGATGTCAGACTTGAGTTGTGAAATTTCATCCCTAAGCGACACCATCCTCTCCTCGGCCTCATACATCAAAATCTGTTTCTCCTCTTCTGCGGCCTTCCTTATATCATCCTCCAGATACTGTTGCCTATTGAGTTCTTGCTCGAGGCGAGACTCCGCATCTATCTTTTCGCCCATGAGAACTGTCCAGAACATAAGGTAGATCATTCGTGAGTCTGGCGCAAGGCAAGCTAAAGCAAACAGTATGCCCTTTCGATGCACTTACCCTCCATATCCCGTAGCAACTCTTCCTCGGAATCTGTTCTTGCGGGGGAGTTTCTCGGCGAGAGTTCTGAAAGTCGAAGCTTGTCTTCGGCAATTCGTCGGGCCTCTTGCTGTTCTGCTAAGTCTCTCAATGCCTGATCGAGCTGATTTTCTTTCTCCTCGAGATCTTGATCAGCCGACAGGGCCGCCGATCGAGCTTCCTCGACGCTATCATTTGCTGAAGATAAGAGTGACTTCAGCTCCAAAACCTCCTTCTTAAGTGCATTGATGGATTCCGTGCTGGCTGAGTTACTGTGGGCATCTGAAAGCTGATTTTTCAGTGATTCCAACTGCTCACTAAGAGAACAGATCTCTTGCGATTTCTCGTCAAGAGCTTGTTGAAGGTTGGCGGCGGCCTCCTTGAGAGTAGCTTCCGATTGTTCCTTCTCCATTTCAAGCGCCTTGTAGTTGGCCTCTGCCTTTTCAGCCTGGGACAGGAGATCATCCACTTCTGATCGGGCTCTTGTGACCTTTTCCTGCGCCTCAGACCTCTCAAAGTCAAGCTGCTCTGACAAGGCTGACTTCTCAGCCTCCATCATGGCCTTAATGACTTCCACGTTTTCAACCTCTGACTTGAACTTTTCAGATGATGCGCCCGCTTGCTCGAGAGACGCGACGGATGCTTCCAGCACCGAGATTTTGGAGTTCGCGGCATCAAGCTTAGCATCGAGGTCTTCCTTTTCAGCAGTGATGGCAGCTAAAGCGTTGGTTGCTTCCGATTTGGCTGACATTGTCTCGGACACTTGTGTTTTCAAAGAGTCAATCTCCATGTTGCAGTGCTCGATGGCCTCTGCATGCTGAGCTTCTGCGGCTTCAAATTCTGCCGCCATGGTTTCCTTCTCTGTGATTGCCAACTCTGCCTCTTTGAGGCATTCGTCCCTCTCGGATTCAGTTGCCTCCAGCTTCGATGCCAGCTCCTCTGATTCTCGCTGTGTAGATGCCAGAGCCTCCTTGGCAGTCTCGATTTCGGACATGAGGCCATTCAAACGTTCCTCCGATTGGCCTTGTCCTGCACCCATATCTGCTATCTTAGACTGGAGGCCCTCAATCTTGGATGAATAATCATCAATCAGCTCTCGCAATGATGACACTTCCTTCGCGTACTCATCCCGCTGGGATGACACCGATGCAACTTCGTTCTCAAGCGCAGCAACAATTTCATCGTGTTGCTGAATGGCCGCTTCAAGCTTCTCCCTGGTGACTTCGGCTTCATTTTTTGCCGCCTCGTACTTGTTCTTCTCCTCGGTAACAGCGTCTAGCGATTGCGCCAACTCTTCCGAAGAGTTGGCAAGTTCTTTGTTCTCAATCTCGGCGTCCTCGAGTGCAGACTGCAACTCATTGCTCTCCTTTGCTAGCCTTACAATTTCGTTCTCTGCAATCTCCATCTGACTTGCCAAATCTTGAGTCGCCAGCTGAGCGGCCTCAAGGCTAGCTTCCAGGGCGGACACTTGAGCTTCAAGAGAGTTCTTTTCATTGAGAAGCTGAGACATTTCTATTGAGTCCTCGGTAGCGCTCTCGAGTGATTGCTCGGCCTCCTCGATCTTTGCGGAGGCTGCAGCCTGTTCTGCCTCCAGCGTTTGGCGAAGCAGGGACATCTCATCCGCATGTTGCGCCATCAACTGAGATGCCGCTGCTTCCAGATCTGCAACAGTAGTCTGTGCGACTTCCAGAGCGGTTTCCTTCTCTGCCAACAATGTTGCAGCTTGATCGTTGGCACTCTTGAGGGACTCAAGTTGGTCTGTCGCTGCCTCCAAACGCACCTCGAGCTCCTTCTGACAGGAAGCTGATTGCTCTTTCAAGGACTCGAGTTCAGCCTTCATTGTGCCGGCCCGACTTTCTGCTTCGGTGTGCGCCTGCAGCAGCTTTGACACTTCAGACGATGAAGACTCCTTCAGCGTGGCAACGATTGCCTGAGCCTCCTCAAGCTCTGCATCTTTCTCCGCAACGAGTCTCTTCATACCCTCATAATCTCCCTGGAGAGATGCCAACACGCCCTCGACCGCGGAGAGCTTCATCGCCGCAGCAGCCTTCTCTTCCTCCATCGTGTTACGCATCTGAGAGAGCTCATTTGAAAGTACCTCACTCGCATGCGATGATTCTGCTTCCATTGAAGCAATCTTGGCCTGTGCTGATTCAAGCTCTGCCTCTTTCTCCTGCATTAGCTTTGTTGCAACCTCATCGGAGTCCTGCAACGATGCAATCTGAGCCGTAAGCTCACTGACTTTCGCGTCCTTCTCAGCCAGAATGGATTCCAGATTGTTTTTTTCTTCGATTGCTGTCGCCAGCTGACGTGCCATATCCTCAGACGATGACCGTTGTTCCCCTAGGCTGGCTTCCAGTGACTGAACCTTCTCCTCCAACAAAGTCTTCTCCGCCGACAGAAGGTCCACCGTGTGTGATGACTCCTCCTTCATCGCATCTAGTGCTGCGTTTGCCTCATAGAGGGCCTTTTCTTTTCCCTCAAGGGCTTTTATTGCTTCGTCGTTGGAAGCCCGGAGTGACGTCGCCTGCTGGGCAGCCGCTTCAAGCTGACTCTCGAAGTTACTCAGCTTGGCAGATGATTCAGATTCCACTGCAGCGACCCGGCTCTGCGCCTCATCCGACGCCGATCGAAGCTCATTGTCCTTCTCGGCAAGTCGCGCTGACAATGCCTCCACCTCTTCCCTCCTCTCTGCCTCCTTCGCATCGAGCTGGCCCTTCAACGTCTCCACGAGGTTCTGCAGATCCGACATCGTCGACGCCTGCTCCTCCCTCTCCTCGAGCATTTTTCCAATCCTCTCCAGCGATGCCGCGATCTCCCTGTCCTTCTCCTCCGCGACGATGTCCCCCTCGCTGATGGCGAACTCCTTGTCGGACGCCAGGGAGGAAACGCGCTCCTCGAGCTCCCTCCTGTTCATCCTTTCAAACTCGAGGTCCCTCGCCGCCTCGCTCGCACGTGCGTCCGCCTCCGTCAGCCTTGTCCTGAGGTCGGCGGCCTGCGCGCCCTTCGCGGCGAGCGCCTCGCGCAGGAGCCCCACGTCGAGGCTCGCCGCGACGGAGGCATCCTGCGTGCCGTGGGCGAGGAGGGCGGGCGGCTGCCCGCGCAGGCCGGACCTCTTCTTCTTGGGCCTGACCTCGGTCATGGCCTTGGCCGCCGCGGACGTCACGGTGCCGCCGCGGGCCGGGCTCGAGAACGGACCGGCCTGGCGCGCGTCGCCGGGGTCGGCCGCCGCCGCAGCCGCCACGGCCTCGCCCACGGCCCCGTCGGAGTACCTGCGCTTCGGCCCGACCCTACCGGAGGCCGCGCCGATCGCCGCGGCGTCCCCCCCCGACGCGACGGCGCCGTCGCCGCCGTCGTGGACGAAGGGCATCGCGCCCCTGGCCCTCCCCCCTGCGACGATGGCTGCGTCGCCCTGCCCGGCGGCTGCAGCCCCGGGCAGCACCCCACCGATGAGGATGAGGCGCTTCATCCTCCGCACGTCCTCTGCTGCCTTGCGGTTGGCGTGCTCGGCCTCGGCGGCCTTCTCCTCGAGGGCGCGCATCCGCTCGGCGGCGTCTCTCCCGGGCCCGCCCCGTCGCGCCTCCTTCAGCTCCCGCTGGAGCTTCTTGATGAGAGATCCTGGAGGTGGTGCGTGCGACCAGGCAGGTATGTAATGGGTGAGTCACATCATTACGAAGGTCGGCGCAGGGCAACTCAAGAAGTCGATTGATAATACTCACTGTCGTCCATGACCTCGTTGACCTGCGCCCTGGTCTTGACGAGCTTCGCCCTGCTCGCGAACTGCAGCGTGCTCCTCGTCTCCTCCGCATAGAGCTCGCTCGGCGTCGCGCAGCATATGACTGCCATGCGGGCGTTCCCCTCCAGGCTCGGCTGGAGTATCCGGGTGAGCTTCGAGTCGCGAAAGTTGACGTGGTGCTGAGCCCCGGCGGCGGACCCGCGCGCGTTCCTCTCGCCGAGGGATCCAATGACGCGGGAGAGGGTCAGGAGGGATCGGTTGATCTTGCCCCCCTCCTTCTGGCGGTCGCCGGTGGCGCCCGTGTGTCGGACGCTCTCGGACCCGGCGAGGTCGACGAGGTTGAGCGTCGACACGCGCACGGCCCCCTTCTCCTCCTCCTCTTCGTACTCCATCTCCTCGTCGCTATCATCGCCGTGCTGCCTGTTCGTCTGCCTGCCCTCCGTCTCCTCCTTGAGCCTGCTCTCCACGGTGATGCGAAAGATGGTGTGACTCCTCGAGCTCCGCTCGTTCATGCCCGTGGACGCCACGCTCCGGTTCTTCTCGCCGGCGAAGAGGACGGAGAGGAGGCTGGCCGCGGAGGTGACGATCGTCTCGTTGGAGTTGACGAAGACTCCGCGATCGCGATCCTCGCGAACGGCGAGGGTGGAGGAGCCGTCGTGATCGCCGGAGACCAGGAGGTCGCGGACTGCGGCGTTCATTTTCGATGGGCACGGTGTGAGTGAGTCGCACGCCGAGGCGAATCGCAATGGCAGAACTCGGTTCGTTCGAGAAGCAGGAATCTAACTCACCCTCCTCGTTGTAAATCTCGATGAAAGACACCCTCACGAGGAACACCCGCCCGGAATCGCCCTCGATGTGTCGAAAAATATCCTCGGCGGCCATGTGCACGATGCCGCCCTCTCCATTACCACTTCCGAGACTACCCGGGCTGCCATCGGTAGTGCCCCCTCCTCCGGAAGAAGCGCCCTCCGCGATCGTTCCCGATCCCTGCATAGTATAAGTCTTTCCGCTGCTCGTCTGCCCATAGGCGAATACGGTCCCGTTCAATCCCCCACATACGCTCCCCACTATGCCCCTGCACGTGCCGTCGTATACCTCGGCCGTGTCCGATTTCTCGCCGTAGGTTCGGTCGTAGGTGAAGAAGTTTCGTCCGGCGGTGCGTTCGGGGAGGGGACGGCCGGTGGCGTCCGTCTGGGCGACGGAGGCGTGCTTTCGGAGGACACGCCAGACGGTGCGGGCTCCTCGGGAGAGCTCGCGGGAGGAGAGGGGACGCATTCGGATGGCCACTGCATGATGAGGCGGGGGAGGAGGTGGGGGGAGGGGGTGTTCGAAACGGGGCGTGAGCGATTAGATAGGTGGGGGATTAGTTCGATACGGCGCGTGGATCGATGCGTGTGGGTCCGCCGGAGAAACTGCTACTCACCGAGGATGCCCTCCTCCTGCTCGCCATGGTCGTTGGCGGCGGCGGCGACGACGGCAGGCGCCATCGTCGTCGCGCCCGCGGTCGAGTCCGCCATGATTTCGATGAGCGCCTCGAACGCAGTTACGTCCGCGCCCTCTTGGCTATCGACCTCGTGTCGCGTCCGGGGTTCTAAATATTCGGCCTCTTCGTCCCGGGAACTCGATTAAGAATCAACCGCTCCCGCAGCAACGCGCAGCTAGCCTGGCTCGCGGGCGTCGCTTCCTTTCGATAGATTGCTATCGACGACGGCGCCGTCGCGGACGATCAATTCCGTCGGAACGAATGCTTTTGTCGCCCGGGCGGCGGCCACCATCGTCGCGTCGCGTCGGCGTCGACAACTCGCTCGAGCTGTCGATCGCGATCGTCGGCGACAATCGCCGAGAGCTTTTTGTTCGTTGGCTTTTTGAAATCCGACGGATGCCTACACAGGGATCATGCGTAGGAATAGTATTTCTTGGCTGTGAAGCACGCGACTCGATCCAGCCGTTGTTGATTTTTCGGCGCGCGGACGATCACGAGTCACGAGTCACGAGTCATGAGTCGCGGGTCCCGAAGAACGACCATCTCCATCACATCCACCACCTCCATCAGTGCTCCATCCATCTCACCTCCATCACCACAACGTTGAAACCTACCACACCACTTCGAAGGATTCTTACACCATGAAATACTAAATCATTATATAGTTTTGGCCGCTGTTGAATGTGCAAAGGCAGAATTAACTCCTTGCCGTTAGTGAGCGTGAGC
>JALLBE010001211.1:0-11347 GCA_036939795.1 Thalassiosira mediterranea | reverse complement strand
TGCAGGGAGTTTACCTTGGTGACCTTGCGGATGTGAAGGCTAGGATTGAGGGTGTAGCCAACCAGACGAAGTAAAGTGTCGCAGAATTCGTGCTCTGGAACTTGATTTCTGTTCATAGATATTCCATCCGAGTTCGAGATGTGTGTGAGAAGTCATCGTACAGTTGTGAGAAGTGTAACATAATATCCTTCAATCTTTCGTCTTTGATGTTTTGTGTTTCTAATTGACCAATCGCAAGTGCATGAGGGTACAATATTTGTTCATACAAGTTGTGGCACATGATTACGATGTGTGATCTCATGGAATATGAACAGGCCGCTAAGGATGGAGCAGAGGCCGGACTAGACTGTGCAAAGGTGCATATCCTTACTTCGATATATCGGCCATTATCCGCTGTATGGCACAGGGGTAGGTACCTACCATGCTTACTCCAACAGATGATATTGAATGCCCATTATCATGTCATAGACAAGAGCCATACTAAATAGTGAAGTAACCTATCTGGGCTTGCTCTGATGAACACATGGATATCGGTTTTGCCGTCAGAGTTGACGCAACGTGTGTTGGATAAGTTCGGGGATGAGGTCAATCCCAGGAGGCCCGCTAGAGCAGCTAGAGAGAGAGCCTGAGCCCAATCAAGAACAACAACAAGGAGGTTGAAGACATAAAGTCCACATGAGCATGACCCCTCGTTGATATAAGTAAAGATATAGTATTGTGCATGATGGTGTGGCACTACCTCCATCCTCCATCACTCTTCCATCCCTCGCTTCTTCCGACTTCACCCTCCACTACACACTCCATCCACACCTATATCCACACTGATCGCGTCCAGAGGCAGGATCACCGATCTCGACCACTTCCAGCTTCCAGCACGTAGTTGCGCAATCGCTGCTCGCTGAGAATCTTGGAGAAGCGTCGCCTACAATGTCAGAATCGCTGCTGCAACCCACGTTCGGTTTGACATCAGCCGCTGCGCACATAGCGCTGTCGGCTGCCGAGAAGGAAGCATCGGCACAGGGTTGGAACGTAACCATCGTCATAGCCGATGCTGGCGGCGTACCCTTGCTGTGCAAAAGGTTAGCTTCTTATCGCCCCCGACAATCACCTCGACAATGTGTACTTGTTCGAACCGACCTCAACTTCCTCCCATACGTCTCTCATCGCGTAAGGTGCGACGATGCATTCCCCGCCTCGTACGAAATCGCAGTCGGGAAGGCGAAGACGGCGGCGCTATTCCGCAAGGTGACGGGCGCGCTGGAGGATGCGGTCAACGTCTCCGATGGCAAGAGCAGGAATTCGCTTCTTTCGACGGAATTCGTGTTGATGCGAGGGGGGGTGCCGATCGAGGTCAATGGGAAATGCCTCGGGGCGGTGGGCGTGAGCGGGGTGAAGCCGGATCAGGATGAGCGAGTGGCCACGGCGGCTGTGAATGCATTATTGTCGGCCACTTCGAAGCTGTAGCCTGACTCTGAGATGACGCACACAAAAGAAATTATCTCATCCTGGAAAGATTATGTAATCATTTATGATGTAATTTGGCGGTATTGTATTGCCAAGCACCTTTGACATAGGTTTGCAGAGTGGTCCGCACTGCCAGGCATCTCAGCAAAATTTCGCCTCGTTCATTGTCTAGGAACCCCCGGGATTTGGATTAGGTGGCGTCGAGGAAGGTCGAATTGAGAGCAGGAGCTGGCGATGGGAAATCGTCGACATTTCATTCAAAGGAATCTGCCGCCCAAGAAGATCCACTCATCCATCCACAGAGACGGTCGAAATCTTCCACGGCAGTCCCCTGTCGGCCAATGCATTCTTCAACGAATTGATCCCCTCGTGCGCCACGATCTCCAGCTTCGCGTCCCCGTCCCCGCAAACGCCGATGCCGCCCCGACACCTATCCCCTATCACGATCGCGCTCGCCCCCGGAAACACCTCGTTCGACGATCCGCCCATGATCGCACCCATTTTCTCCGACGCCCTGCTGAACTGCACCGCCGCCTTGGCCTTGCCCAGCGCCACCTCGAACGATCCCGATATTGCCCCGTCGAGCCTCCTGGCGAGTATGGGGTCGCCGTCCGCGTCGACTATCGCTATGCACACCCTCAGACCGTTCAGGCGCGCCACGTCCTCGGCAGCGCGCATGGCCACCTCCGCCCCCCGCAGAGTTATGCCGCCGTCGCCGTTGTCCCGCAGGTACTCGATCCACGGCGTCGCCTCGATCCTCGCCCTCTCGCGCGAGGCGGCGACGTCGGCGGCGGCCTCCACCCGTCGGCGCTTCCTCTCGGCGCGTGTCGTCTTCTGCGTCTGTGTCTGCGTCTGCGTCGTCGGCGGCGACGATTCCGAATCGTCGTCGCCCAGGGTCGCGACCACGCCGCCCGGCTTGCCGATCGCCGCCTCGTACAATTCCTCGCTCCTCAGCACGTGATCCGGTACCTTCCCCCTCTCGGCCCGCTCCAACAGTTCGATCATTTCCTTCCTATATTCCCCCTCCTTCCTCGTCACGAATTCGACGTCCCGCGGATCCGATAGGGGGGGGAGCATCGACATGATGAACTCCGTGGATCTGTTGCGCACGTTCAGCCTCGCCTTGGGATCGCGTCGGAGGAGCTCCCGGCACGCCATGTTCTTCGTCCACGACACGCGCATGACCCATTTGAGCTTTTTGTTTTTCATTAAGGTGGAGTAGGGGTGAACCTTGACCATGGGGGTTCCTGTTCGGCCGAGGCCGCGTCCGGCGTACGTGACGTCGACGCCTGTCCCACAGACAGAGAGGGAGAGATGTTGAGAGGAGGCCTCGTTCGGCGGTTCAGCATCCTAACCCCACCCACCCCGCCATACCTTTCCATCCTATCGAACCCGCAAGACATGCACCCACACGAATACATACCTTCGACGCAGTCCGTGGCCATCATGAGGATGTAGGCGAGGCGCCTGTTGACGGGGACGTTAGCGACGTCGTCGAAGAAGAGTTCGACGGCGCCCGGGCCGTCGGGGGGGGGGCGATGGGACGAGGGCGCCTCGTCGGGGGCGGCCGCCCACTTGGCGACGTCGTCCGGGTCGTCGGGATCGAAGCAGTGCTCGACGAGGTCTGGCATGATGAGAGTAGGTCGTTGGTGTTGGTCGTTGAAAAGTGACGAGTCTGCACTTTGCACTTGGTTCATTTGATGTGGGTGCACCATTCTGGCGGGTGCCATAAATCGGGTAGTATTTGGGTGTCTCATGAGAGAGTGAAAAGATGTCAATACTATTCACAATTCAGCACCAAAATACCCGATCGAATATCATTCGGGTAGGTAGATTCTCTGCTAGATGCTGAGGACGGCGTCGCCAGTCGCCCGTCGCCAGTCGCCCGTCGCCCGTCGCCCGTCGCCCTCGCCCTTGCCCGCCCGGCTCCATTACATTCGACATTCGACCTTCCCCATCCACCGCCCCCGTCGACGATATTATGACCCGGCGGCGCCACACCCCCGCCGAGCGCGCCGAGCGCCGCCGCCGGGCCACCATCGACTCCGCGTCCGCGTCCGGCGACGCCCCCTCCACCGACGGCGACGCCTCGTGGCTCGCCGACCTCCGGGCGCAGGGGGTGAACGTCTCCGAATTCCTAAAGGCGGCGTCCGTATCCGCCGCCGGGGGGGGACCGCCGGTGGCGAACATCGACGTTCCCGGGGGGGATGGGGGCGGTGGCGATGATGGTGGGGAAGGAATCGGCGATGATGGCGATGGAAACGACGACGACGGGAGGGGGTACCTCCCCCGGGGACTGTCGCGCGGATCGCGAACATCCCGCACCTCCATAATGAGCCAGATGTCGACCGAATCGCATTCGACGGAGGCCACGGCCGAATCCATGAACGACGAGATCAAGGCGGGCTTAGTCGGTTTCCAGGACAAGGCGTACGTGTACTCGGAGGCCGCGGGCGATATGGTGTACCAGTCGAACGAGGACATCGAGCGGAGGAGGTGGGAGGAGTTCGTGCGGGAAGATGGCAAGAACTACGTTCGGAGCGGCACGAGCGCGGAGAAAATTCGCGAGAACAGGGAGTGGGCTCTGGAGATGGCAATGAAGCGCGCGGCGGAGGCGGGATACCGCGCCCGCCGTCCCGAGACGGAGGAGGAGGGAGGGGGGGGGACATCATCATCGGACGAGGACAAAATCTTTCCGAAGATGCCCCCGCCACCGACGCATCCGCTGCCCAAGATCGACGAGCGGGACTTCGACGTGCCGAGGCCACGATCGGATCCGAGGAAGGTGGGGATCTTTCCTCCGCCGCTGCCTTACAAGATGATCGACCTGATACCTAGAGGCGATGACGATGACGACGACGGCGAGGGCGAAGGCAAAGGGGGCGGTATATCTACTGGCGTAGTCGTGGATGATGTCGAGGAGGGATTTCCGCCGGATGCCGAATCGATGATAGTCTCGTGCGTAGGCAACGGAGAGAGCGGGTGCGGACTGACGTTGAGNAGAGGCGATGACGATGACGGCGAGGGCGAGGGCGAAGGCAAAGGGTGCGGTATATCTACTGGCATAGTCGCGGATGATGTCGAGGAGGGAATTCCGCCGGATGTCGAATCGATGATAGTCTTGTGCGTCGGAAACGGAGAGAGCGGGTGCGGATTGTTGTTAAAATGCGCCAGGTACAGCGCGTCGTCCCTGGTGAGATGCGAGGCCTGCGGATCGGTCAGCCCGGCGTGTCCCGCCCCGGGGCCGCCATTGCGCTCGTTGGAATTCTCGAGTGTAGGTGACGACAACACCACCGAGCGGACGGGGGACACCGCCGGCGAGTCGGGCCTCGATCACTCGGACACCCTGAGGGCCGTGGGGTATTATCACATGTACTCCCAGGATTCCCAGGACGATAGCGGGCACAGACTCGGTCAGGGGGGCGGCGGCCGGCAGCAAAGATCCGACGGAAGGCACGGCCGCGGGCAGCGGTCCGACATCGGTGGAGCGAGGCACATGTCGAGCAACAGCACGATGAACGAGAGCGCGATGGGAAGCTCCATGGCGACGCAGTCCATCGACACGACGAACGCGGTGAGGGGCGGCTCGAGGAGGTTGAGCGACCCTTCGGACCACAACCTCGTGCAGGACAGGGAATCGAACGACACGCAGGGCGCGGTGGCGAGCGGTTCGGATCACAATTTGTACTATGATAGGGGCACCATCTAGAGGATGCCCAGATTGTGTGTGTGGATTGAAACCTGGATGCTGGATCGTTGACTTGGGCTCGTTAAGAGCTTTGTCTTCCATGAGATGCAAGGTGGCAATCGTTTGGTGAATCTGTATAGTTGTGTAGGTATCGGGGGAGCCGTGGAGTACGTACATGGTTTTCCGTTACCTTCAGTGTTTCAAGGCAAGTGCCTAATTGGAAAGGTGAAGTGTGTCCAATCTCCACTGCGGGCTGAAGAGTAATATAGATTGAGTACATTAGTGTTTTGATGTGAAACCAGGAGACAAAGCTTCGTTTGAGTCATTAGATGGCATGACAGTGTGTGTATGAAGTGAATTGGGTAAGATCTCGCTGGTGAATTTACAAAATGCATACGTGTCTCTGAACAGCTGAAATTTGAACGGGTAGCACCAAATGTGGGCTATGACATATTGATTATGCTGTTGCCACAGTCCATCTCATTTGAATTGGGACCATGTCTGATGGTGGATGAAATGGGCCATATTCTCCGTGAAATACCTCGTGTTTATGTAGGTGTTCCCTCATAATAATTTGCTGTGTTACACTTTTGGGCATGTTTGGAGCAGTTTCTTTAAAATGATGTGGTAAATTTTCATTTTCAGGATGACATATTTGGGCCCCATCCAAAAAAAGTGTCTTGTCATCTACGACAGTTGTGCTAGAGCTACAGGTACATTGTTCCCAGTTCGAAAATGACTAAGTACTCTTTTGAAACAGAAAGTCAAGCGTGTGCTATTATTGTCATGAAGAATCTTGGCCAAGGTCCAGTCAGGATAGGTTAACTCGTTGGAAAGCTTGGGGTGATATTATTATCTGAAGGTCGAATGCCACAATCAGTGAATGTTAAGGGCGCGATTGACAAAGTGAATATGTACGTATATCTATTTGAACTGTCACAGCCATAGAATAGACATCTGTAAAGGTTGGGGTTAGGGTCATATCCCTTTGCCACGAAAAGCAGAGAATATCGCTGCTTTTCGACTCGGGACCAAGGAAATCTCAGCTTTTTTTATTGGACTAGCTTTCCACCATGGTGAACAGTTTTCAAATTTTGAAATCAAGTCCCGTGATCCCCACGACGCGCGCGGTGCGAGCTCGATCGAAAGCCGAAAGCACGTCGAAGCAAGCGCTGAGGATTCCTCGGCCTTGCGATCGTTGCGCGATCGAAACGCTTGCTTTCCATCGAGCGGCCAGGCAAAGGGATATCCCTTTGTCACGAAAGTGAGCAGAAAATGAAAACTTTCAATGCGGGACTTCAGAAAATGACAACTTTCGTTTCAACTAGCTTTCCACCATGGTGAAGAATTTTTGCGCCGTGCGCGCTCGATCGAACATCAAAAGCCCGCTCGAAGCAAGCGCCGCAGATTCTGCACACTTTTGATCGTTGCACGGGCGAAACGCTTGCTTTCAATCGCTCGGCCAGGCAAAGGGGTATGGGGGGGGGCATACTGTGAATCCAGGTTGATGTATTATCAGTAACCTTAGAACTCTTCATACTATATGTTCACGCTCACAGCTCATTCTGTTTGTGTTTTGACATTGTTGATGATGGTATTATTGGCAAGAAGGGCTAACTTTTGATCGCAAGGCCATGCGTTATCTAAAGGTTTAAAACTACAATCGAGAGTTCATTTACCATTTGCACTGAAGATTTTTTGTTTGCAATCTATTTAATTTACATGTTCATGTTTGCCTTGATAACACACAAATATGTGTTTTCTATTGATGCCTAGGTATCTATCTAGGTATTTCTACCTAGCTCTATCGGTAGCTATGGTTATGGTTGAGTTGTAAATTCTGTATTTTATCACTGGCCAGCAAACCTTAGTAGCTTGTTTGTCTCGATTATTCTATCATCCTGTGATAATGATACCGTTCAACTAGTTGAGAACCGAGCGACCCACCACCCAGCTTCCGCTGCAATTTCAAAATCGATTCAGTGAAAAACCTAATAACTGAGCTCAAATTCTGAAGTTTTAGTGTATCATACCTGCACAAACTAGTACTAGAGGTTACAAATTTTTCAAACTAGATACTAACAATTTCAAATGAGAAAGATTTTTTATTTTGATCACACGTGCCACGATGGAGGGTGTGGATCTCAACTAAATCGAATGGTATGAAGATGTGATCATAGAGTCTACACTAAGTGTATTCACATTCACTTATTTGCCACCAATTCAAAGTCGGGGCATCAATGAACATCAGGTGCAATGAGATGTGTATCCCCGAATGATGAAAGAGTAGGTGTAGGTTTGGGTTTGGTGATGATGATGATGATTTCATCGTCAGCATCACATCATATTTGAGTGGGTGCACTGTAGGCCCAGGCCCACCTGTTCTGTGTGAGTGTTTGATTCTATTTCCATGGGTGCACCACCTGCTATTATTACCTCAGTTGTGATCTGGCCCATGAGTCCATGTCCATGGTCAATTCTCAACGGAAGCAATATGTATCACTAATGTGTAGAGGGACCCCCCAGCTGGAGCTGGAGCTGGTCCGGGCCATTCCAAAGTTCCTTGTGATTCATACATGGGTACCTACCTATCGTGGTCTGGTGGTAGCGGTGGTACAATATGTAGGTAGTGGTGTTAGCCAAGCCATGGCAAAAGTAGGTACGGTAGTACCTGGTGCGTTTATGCATGTGTTGATCATTGATCATTGCCACACCGAAGAAGCTTTATTTCGTCTGCCACGTGGCACTTGTGTGTATTTGCGCCACGTACTAAGCTATCTATCTATGGGTACACCATCAGACACCAGCTTGACCTGGTGTTGAAAGATCAATATAAAAAATTATTTGTGTCTGCTAGCGTGGTTTCTGACCCTTTTTCTTTTCTGAGAGAAAACGAACATCCACGCTCTCCACGTTGCCCCCGCGGCGCGGCCCCCCTGCCCGCCCCGCCCCCGCCCCCCCGCTCCGCCCGGCGCCGTCGACCGTCGACGCAGCACGAGCCCCAGCCTCCACTATCACCCAAGGAAAGCTTTGCTACCAACACCCCAACCATGGCGCCCGAACCGGAGAAGGAGTTTACCTTGGAGGAGGTCGCCAAGCACAACAAGACCGATGACTGCTGGCTTGTGATCGGAAATGATGCCACTGGTGAGTCGACCGATGGAGCCGACGAAAATGCATGAGTCCGGTTGCCCTACGAACGCCGCGGGCGTATCCACGCCCTGCGCTGCTTGGCCTTCCGCGCTTCGGTCTTTGAGGGAAATCGAGCCAGAGACGGGGGGGGGCTTCCCTGGTGCAATGTGATAGGTGGTAGTCTGTTCGTGGAGATCACCGCGGTGTAGTTGTTTGCAGACTACCGTGGCATGTACCATACCATGCCAATTGGAGAGTGCACGTGCTGGGATTTCATCTTGCAGTACGCTTTGGTGTTCGGCATTGAATTGATGTTTCAAATGGAGGATGTGCCAAGATTTCAGCTGCCTATGAGTTATTCGTTTATTGCACTTCGAGGCTCACACATATCTTGATTTACATGTTCACCCGGCGGAAACTTTCCATTTTATCTTCGCGGCTTATTGATCAACCCTCAAAGGAGGTCCTAAGGTGTACGACGTGACGAGCTACCTGGATGACCACCCGGGTGGTGCCGAGGTCATGCTCGACGTCAGTGGACAGGATGCCGACGAGTTTTTCGAGGACATCGGCCACTCCAATGACGCTAGGGACGAGCTCAAAAAGCACATGATCGGAGTGCTGAAGCTTTCCGAGGAGGAGAAGGAGAAGAGGAGGCTGGAGGCTGAGAAGAAGAAGAGCAGCGGCGGTGGAGGTGGTATGGGAATGATCGCAGTTGTGGTGGCCGTCGTCGCCGCGGGATACTATTACTACAAAAACAACATGTCCGAGTAGGCTAGTAATGGTGCAGGAGGTGCCGGCAATTTTCAGATAGTGGCAGTTTAGTGGAGAAATAGTGGACTCGGGGTTCATGATGCTCATATGGTGGTCTGGTTAAGTCGAGATGAATGGATCTGGTAGCAGAAGTCAACAGTTTCGACTTCTCAGTGGAGTGCACGTGGATAGATATGCCAACAGAGGGAGGTAGTCTGCATGTATTAATACTCACTTTTCTCCGATAAAAGAACTGATGTGCGCATAGATGTGCGTGTGAGCTAATTCTGGCCATTAAAGATATTTTAGGAACCTGTGAATGTGCAAGATCAGGCAGGAGGTTGGAAAGCCTAAATCAGTCCGGGTAGAATCATTCTCATCGGCATACGAAGCGGCGCAGTTGACAGAGATGGCCCTGTTAACTGCTCGTCTTAAGAATGCTGGTGGTGCTGCCAATCCTCAACTTGTTCAACTCTAGCAACACCGTGTCGTCGTTATCTCAGAAATCCAACGGCAGTGCTGATGCATACCACCGAAGTTCAGACAATTTGCTATTCCGGTCACGTTGAGTTTTATGCTCGGGCAACACCTGTATATCTATGGGTACATATTCATATTTCGCGCTGGCGGAAGGAAAAAAGCTGCTGGTCGAATGCTCGGGTGTTGTCATGGCAGTTTCCAGCGTGCTCAGCTCTTTCTATGGATAATAGGCTCAAGAGTCGAGAGTGTTGCATCAGGGTTGGCACCAGGAAATAAATACTGGCAGTGTTCTTTTCTTATTCTGGGATTTGGTACCTACTGCCAAGTAGATGTTGATTCCCTCTTATGCTAGGTATCCTTTCCCCTTTCCTCGGGGACTGGGGATCACTGATGAGAATGCCAGCACATTACTTGTGTACGATAGCTTGCAGGTAGGAGTAGAATCGACAGAGAGCTCCTCCAGATCGTCGTTGCTATTTGCAACAATGTCCATACCTTCGAACGTCGCTGATGTTGCCATAAAAATCAAACCACCAAAATCAAGTAAATACATACTAGTCTGTCAATAATCTCAGCTATGATCGCATGATGATGCAGCAAGAGAGCTACAAGGACATGAAGACTCATGGTGAAGGAGCTCATCGTGCCATCGATGAAAGATTTCAAACGTTCTGTGGTAAAAAGGAAACCAGGCATGGTAAGGATGGGGATGAATACGCGGAAAAAGAGAACTCAAACCAAGCCTCCAGCTGCTGTCAAGGCAACTGCAGGGGCAAGCCGCTTCGATGTGTGTTTGATGGTAGCATCAGCATATCAGAGATCCTCGAGAGTAAGTTAATCAAGTATGGCGTATATTATGCTCGGTCTTTGATTTGCGAATGCCAGGCACACTCAGAGTGTTCATTTCTTTATACCTCTATTTGTCAACATAGTCGAAGGTCATGGTGGTACCAGCCGCATGTTCGCCAGGGGCAAGTCCAGGCAGGAAGATTTGTCCTCCGTTGGAAAATTCTTCAGTCGGGGCTCCACGTTAGAGAAAGCGACCGCCTTCACCAAGTCTGCCCTTGCCTACGAGAGGAATGCAAACCTTCACGGAGTATCGTGCAGGCCAGCTCAAGGGCCCAGACCCGTCACCATGGCCGACAAGCTGGACGCGTGCAATGAACATCCGGTTCAGGAAATGCAGTTCTTCAACATAGGAGGCGCAAAGGTTTTCTTCTACTATGGCCTCGACACTATTCGGTCTCCCGCAGATGTGATGGCTGCAGGTACTTCGTGATTGCTGAATGTTTCGTTCATCCGAAACTTCAGACTCGTTCAGTCTAACAACTTTACTCTCGCGTCCCACATACCATAGGTCCCCATGTTAGAGACACTGCGGTAGGAGTTCTTATGCTAGATCAGGCAAGCGATATGTGTTCTGTATTTGACATTGAGCCCGTGCCACAAACCTCTTTTCATTCTCACTGCACTGTATTTCTCGGTCACTCTGCAGTACAAGATTCAAGAGAGGCCCGGAGATCCGTCCAATCCATTGACGTTCTGGCCATACCAGGCAAGATCTGTCTGTGATAATTCTGACACCATGGTCACTGTACAGATAATTTGCAGTCCTAAATCTGATCTCTGCTCATTTATTTGCAACAACAGACATTTTATGTCATTCCTCAAGGTGGGCTTTATGAGCGTTCACTGCTTACTTGTATCATTCCTTGCTTATTCCATGACATTTCAATCGAAATATGTTGTACAGGCGTCACATTTTCCAAATGCAAGATTGTTGGGAGCGCAGGGACAAATGCCCTAAGAGACTATCCGCTTGAAACTTCT
>JALLBE010001210.1:0-11359 GCA_036939795.1 Thalassiosira mediterranea | reverse complement strand
TAAATAAGATGGGTACCCAAATGGGTATTGTAAATAATATGGTTTCCAACTGGTAGTCAGTAAATGTGGGGCTCTTGGCATGGATGCTTTGGCAATCAACTTAACTAGTTATATTTTTATGAGTAAAATGTAACTGTAACTGTAGCATGTAGTGTAATATAATCATCACACCCGCGCAAGTTCGATTGCTTCTTTTCTTGCCCCATTCTCTTTTCCCTTGCTTGTGCCACTTGCTCTTGCTAATTGCTCATGTATCTACACATTCATTTGCAAATTCCAATGCATTTGCCTATGCATTTGCCTATGCACTGGCCCATGCTTTTCTCCTTGTAGATATTTGCCCTGACTTGTGTGGATGTGGATAGTAACCACTTTTCAATGTACGATACCCATTACTTCTTGTACTATCTGTTCCTAAATGTGTGCCATGAAAATGAAACAGTCAAACTTACTCGTACTATCCAATGAGGCCCATGGCCATTGTGGAAGAGATCTCTCCAGCTCCAGCATGCTACAAGAACCTTGTGGATATTCATATTCATGTGCTCATATTCACGCTCTTTTTGTGCTCTCATCCTTCTCTGTTTCGAGGACAACCTTTGTTAATGTCTTTCCCTTGGGACACATGCATTATGAGAGTAAGTCAACCATGATGAGAATCTCAGAATATAAGAACTGATTTTGGGCACCGAGTTTGTTTGCATTTGCATGTTGATGTTGAGCTAGATAGATTAGTTGGGAAGATAAAGAAAGAAGTACCACACTGTCACTGTCACTGTCACTACCAGGTCACAATGAATCTATATCTTATAACCATTTTGGCCAAATACAAGTGCTCCCAATTTCCACACCTAGACGCAGAGCCTCTAGACCCAGCTATCTTCTTGAATGCATCGAACCTCCGGGCCCCCCGACCTCCCCCCCCCCCCCCATGGTCACGAACAGCCAGCCGGCCGGATCACGATGACGATGCGAAATGTAGTCTTCTCAAATAAACTTTGATAAGTATTAGCCCCCGTCCAGCTCTGTTTATGGTGTCGTGGAGCACGAACACCTCGCTTGGAGCAATAGGTATGGTATGGTATGGTATGATAGATAGTATGGCATGATAGTTGCCTCTCCAACTCCTCCACCTCCACTCCTTGGCGTGTCATTCCCCCTCAAACTTCCACGTGGCATACAATCCCCCAGTCGAAGGAACTGGACGTCCGAAGACGCAAATCTTTATCTTTTCAGAATAGGAATCCCTACTTGAACGTGAAATCTAATACTATTTTTCCTTCCACGCCGTTAGGTACACTGGCACAACGGTCGCGGTGCGACATCCATCATGACATCACGAAGGGCCAAAAATGGCGGGGTCCGGCCGTTTTTTCCGCCATGCAAAATGCATAATATCGAGACGCAGTAAGCGCCAACGAAAAAGCGAAAACCATGTCGACGCCGCAGCCTCCTCCTCCTCCGAGGACCGGCGGCGCGGTCGCCGCGGCGTCCGAGGAGGAGGAGAGGGGGGAGGGGAGCGCGGCTCCGGCCGCGCCGACGTCGGCGGCGTCGGCTTCGGAGTCGTCGCCCTCCGCCTCCGCCGCGACGACGGGCGACGTCGTAGTCGTCGTCGATGATGGCAATGACGGCCGCGACGAAAATGACGATAAATCGCCGTCGGCCCCCCGGTCGCGGCCGATAAATTCGAGGGTCGTATCGAGGGACGCGGGGGAAAGCTCCTCCGCCGGCGCCAACGCGGACGAAGGTCAAAATGCCGACGGGGAGTCGTCGCCGTCTCGACGGCGACCCATCACCGCCGCCGCGAGCGCGAATGAAAATGGCGACGCAAAATCGACCGCCGCGGGGAGGGAGGATGCCGGCGGAGGCGAGGCTTCATCGTCAGACGCTCTTCCCTCCTCCCGGCCCCTGGCGGGGGGAGAATCGTCTGCTCCGCCGCCGGCCACGGCAACGGCAGCCGCCACCGGCGCGCCGAACAACGAAAACAATAACGTCGTCGACGACGAACGACGGCGAAAAATAGAGGCGAGCGTCTCCCACCGTCGAAAGCTGTTGGCGTGGATACGCGCGGGACGTGCGCGGTCGGAGATGATGCGAGCCGCGTACTCCGCGGGGGATAGGCGGGGATTCGTGGCCGAGATGATGATGATGGCGGAGGGGGGAGGGGGAGGGGGCGGCGATCCGGAGTACGATGGATCATCGAAGGGAGGAGGAAGCGGAAGCGGCGCGGGGACGACGACGAGGGCCCTGCCGACGAAGGCCGCGAGGGAGGCATCTTCGTCTTCCGCGCCGGCATCGGCATCGATGTCTTCAATATCTGCATCGAAATTTGCATCGGAGGAGGGAGGGGAGGTGGCCGACTTCCAGAGGATGACGACCATGGCCAACAGGCCCGTGGCGGCGCTGAGGGCGCTCAAGCGCATGAAGTCCGCGGGGACCAAAACCGCGGAACAGCCTCCCGCGAAGAGGGGGGGCCCCGGCGGAGGGCCGGGCAGGCGCGCCTCCTCCTCCGCGGCCGTCGGCGATGCCGGGGGACCCCCCTCCGCGCCCGCCGCCCCGGCGTCGTCGGCGGATGGCACGAAAAGAGCGGCCGATTCGCCCACCGGGGCCGCGTCCTCGATTTCCGCGGCGTCCTCCGGCGCAAATAATAATGCGCAGACCCCGTCGTCGACGAGGCAGCCCCCCGGAATCCACCCGGGGAAGCAGTTCCAGGGAAAACAATTGAAGCAACAAATGCAGGGGAAGCAATTCAACAAACAATTGCAGGGGAAGCAGCTTCACCACCAGCACCACAAGCTGCCGTTGCACGGATCGAGGGCGCAGCAGCAAAGTGCATCCGCGAATAATGCATCGCAGCCGAATGCAAGTCAGTCGTCGCAGCTACCGGCCAAAGCTGCCGGTGCCTCGACGGCCCCCGGGGAAAAGCAAAAGAAGGGCCGGAAGAAGAAGGGCGTCGCGGTCGACGGCTCCTCCTCCTCCTCCGCGATATCCTTCGTCAGGGGTGGACCTCCCGGCAGCCAAAAGCATCATCACCACTTGGGGTCGGGCGCGCCGAAGCCCCCCGGCGTATTGAAGGGGACCGCCGCCAACAACAATTTGAACGCGGCGAGCGCCGGCGTCAGGCTGGTCCCGAGCGCGGCGGCCGTGGGATTGCTCGAGAGGAGGGAGGCGCTGGCCGAGAGGCTCGACGGGATTTTGAGGAGGCAGCTATCCGAGCGGCGAAAGTTGGCGGGCGGCGACGCGGGGAGGGGGCGGCCGACGTTGCCGGGGCGGGGTCCCGGCGGCGATGCTTCGGCGCCCACTTCGACACTGAAACCTTTGGTCGCGGAATCGTCGTCGTCCTCCTCCAAACCGGCAGGGACGCACATGCAACCCTTGTCGCAACAGCCAGGGCCCAGACCACCCGCGCCTCCCACCTCCGGCGTGCCCGTCCCCGGCGAGGCGGCGGTGCAGTCGGCGCAGCAACCTCAGCCCGGACCCCGCCCACCAATCATGTTGCCGCCCGGCCAGCCGGGTCCGCCCGGGATGCCGCCCCACCTGCTGAGGCGTCCCCCGTTCCTCCGGCCGCCGATGCTGCCCCAGCCACCCCCTCCCCCGCCGCGATTGCCACCCCGTCGCAAGACCCAGTGGGATGCGGTGCTGGAGGAGATGAGCTGGATGGCATCCGACTTTCGGGAGGAGCGCAAGTGGAAGGTCGCGATGGGGAAATGTTTGGGCGATTGCGTCAGGAGGGAACACAGGCCTCGGAGGGGGGGCGCGAGGGGCATGAAGAGGGTGGGGTCGAGCGCCTCCCTGAGATCCTTGGGGTCGAGCAGCGGCGGGGTGGGCACGCCGAGGAGGACGAGGACGCCGGCGGGGAGCCGGGGCTCGAGGGCGTCGGGGTCGTGGTCCTCGTCGAGGGGGTCGTCGCGCCTGACGACGCCGCGGTCGACGGGCACCATGTCTGCCTCGCTACGAAGGAGCAACGAATCGCGACGGTGTGACGAAGCCGGCGATGAGGAGATGTATCCCGACCTGACCGTGGAGGATGTGGAGTCGACCAGGCGGGCGTCGAAGAGCATTTCCGTCGGCATCTTGGACTACTGGGACGGCGGCGGCGTTGGCAGCGACGGCGTAGGGGGACGCCTCGCGAAGCTGAGGCAAGGAGCCGACCGTTCCTCGTCGGGCGATCCCCGAAATTTATGCGTCGGATCGTCGAAATTGTCGAAACCTTCGAGGGACCGACCCCCGGACTGTCCGTCACTGTCGGACCCTATGGAGGAGGAGGACGTCGACGTCGACGACGACGCCTCCCCTGGGCGAGATCCGGACGTCGGCATGGGAGATGGGGACGACGATCGTCCCCCGAGACACCCACCCAGGGAGCTATCGTACGACGAGATCACCCGCCGCATCGACGCCTCGTCGAAATTCCTGACGTCGCTCAAATCGCTCCGAAAATCGAGGGACGTGTATGCGGACGAGATGGGAGTCAAACTGAACGAAGGGCAGCTCAAGGCCGTCCGGAGGGTAGAGATGATCTGGGAGGGTCCAAAGAAGTCTTCTTCGCCCGAGGGGTCGGGGGACGATGCCGGCGGCGGCGGTCGTTCATCGGACGGCGACGGAGACGATGGCGGTATGGGATCGGCCCCCCCTTCTGGCGGCGCCGGCGATGGGACCGTCGATCCCGCCTCGGCCTCCGGGGACGACGACGACGACTTCCTCGGCGTCTCGGCCGTGTTGGGTGGCGGGATGGGATCAGGGAAGACGATCGCGGTCTGCGCGACGCTGTGGAGGCGAGGGGACGACGGGCCGCAGCTCGTCGTGTGCTCCCTGGGCTCGACGGTGAGTGGGTCAGGTTTTTTGTTGGCCTCGGGTACATATGTCCACATCTTTTTTCGTTTCTCAACAATTCTTTGTGTTTGGCATACTCGTGTGTGTTTCTTGCGGCTCTTTTGGATATCGGAGAGCAGACGCGATGGATGCACGAGCTAGGCAAGTTTGAGGGTCTGAACGCGCGCGTCGTTCGCGGCCGGGATGGCGGGCGGCTGCTGGGAACGTCGGCCGGAAAGGCGATGGACGTGGCGATCTGCGACTACGCATCCTTTTTCGAGCTGGCCGGGCGCAGTCCGGAATCCGGGGACTGCGACTGCGGAGGACCATCGGCGGCGGCGGCCGACGCGACCCTCGATTTCGTCTCCTTGGTCGTCGACCTCCGCCGCCCCGCCTCGTACTTCGATCGCGAAGGCGTCGACTCGGCTCGGGGTCGATCCCTCGTGGAGAAAACGAAATGGTGGATTCGCCTCAACGACTTCGTGGCACATCGATGCCGGGGGGACATGAATCGCCTCGTCGTGGACCGGACCGATCCCCCGACGGGCGGCCGTTCCTCCTTTCTCGGCGGCGATTCTGGCGACGAAAATGGCGACACCGACGCGGAGAGGCGCGAGGAGGACGATCGGATGCTCGCGATGAGGGTGGCGTTCGCGTACCACCCCTCGCTGTTCCGCGCTTCCGGCGGCTCCGGCGGAGCCTCGATCGGGAGGCGGGTCGCCTCGTGGGCGAAGCGCAGGGCCAGGCAATTGAGGAAGGAGGCGAAGAGGAGGAGGAAGAGGGCGGTCGTCGACGCTTCCTCGGAGGACGGGGGGATTGGATGCAGGTCCGTCCTCGCGTCGTCGCTGGAGGACGTCCGACGCGCGGCGGTGAATCTCCCCGCGCCGAACCTCCAAAATAAGGACGTCGGCTCCGGCTCGAACTCGAACGCGAACTGCAGCATCGCCTGGGACCTGCGCGAGTGCGCGCTGTCGCGGCCGCAGCGGGAGGCGTACGACCGACGATGCCTCGACGCCATCGCGGAGTGGGGCGGGCCGGAGGACGGCGAGGAAATTGCCGATCGACTCCTCGAGCTGCGGAAGCTGTGCGTCCACTCCCGCCTCGACGAGGTGTCGTCTGGCCTGCTGGTCGCCGGGAAAGGCATGCCGGGCGACGACGGCAGCGGAGAGACTCGGACAGGCCATGGATCCGCGCTCGTGAGGAATCCCGCCACGGCTGCGATGCTCTCGGAGCCGAGCTTCGACGCCGCTAGGGAAATATTGGAACGCTCCTCCAAGATGAGGGAATTGCTGCGGGTGCTGGTCGTAGAATGCGGTCACCGAGGCGACGACGGCGACGCGCGGAGGACGCTCGATCTCCTGGAAGGACTCGATGATAGGGGGAGCACGGAGGATGCAGCCACTCGCGACGAAGCCACCCCAAAGGCGGAGAGATTGGGAATCCGGGAGAGGGAGGGGGGAAGGAAAAAGGTGCTGATACTCGCCACCCTCGTCGAGGTGCAGCTGTTGGCATCGTTCCTCCTGCGCGCGGTCGGACTGCACCACGAGGTGCTGATTTTTTCACATGCTCGACGCTCGGAGGCGGCCGCTTCCCGAGACGAAGGCTCAACCACCGTTCGCGCGGCGGAAAATAATCCACGGGGATGCGGCGGCGGCAGCGACGAGTGGGACGCTTGGTCATGGAGCCAGGACGTCCTGGCGCGGTTCGACAACCGTGGCTACGGAGGACGACAAAATAATCGAACCCATCGACGATCCGTGGACATCGTGATCGCATCGCCCACGTCGATTTCCTCTCACGGCTGCGGCATCGGCGCGCCGTCCGCAGATTGCGTCATAAGCATCGACGAGGACTGGAGCGGCAGGGAGGCGTTGCACGTCATGTCGATGTTCGCGAGGAATCGTACCCATGGGGCAGCTAGGGCAGCAATGGAGAAGGCTCCCTGCGCGTTCATCAAGCTCGTCTCCCTGAATACCTGCGAGTACACATTCCTTTGCAAGGGCAATGCCGGAGGAGCGGCCGAGAAACGAACGAAGAGGCGGGAAGCAGCGGCCGCCCAGAACAGGGTGGCGACGAGGAGGGCGACGAGGAGGTCCCCGCGCGCCGCCGCCGCCTCGAACGAATCCGATGAGAAATCCAATGGCGGCGGCGGCGCCCCAACGACCGAGCGGAAGCAAATGTTGCTGAGCTGGGACGAGGTGAATTCTAATGATGGGGCGTTGTTCGTCGACGGCGAGGGATTCCTCACCCCCCCTCCAGTCACGGAGGGCAATGGAGCGCATGATGAACCGAATCGGAAAAAGTCCAAGAAGTCGTCCTCGGGAAATAATTTCTATGCTGGCGCAAACGTCATAAGGCACAGGAACGCCAGCCTGGCCGCCGTGCTCTGCTGCAATGTGCCCGACGACGCGGGCCGCAGCTCAAATCGCGAGCGGCCGTTGTTCCTTCCCACCGAAAAAGGACATCATCGCAATCACAACAACAATCTTCATGACGTGGCCCTCGCGTGGACGCTCTTCAACTCTGACGAGAGAGCATCCGCGTTGGTGATGGCCGAATCCTCGCGAGAGAACCGCGTCTTGCGCTCTACGACAGTGCGGTCGATTGCATCGACCCCTGTCGGTGCGTCTGCACCCATCGCGACCGCCCCCAACAACTCATCTGTCAAATGTTACGTGAGATCCTACCGACGTTCCGCCTCCTTTTGCCCGGAGGGACGCGGCGAGAGGAAGCAGTCGTCGCCGTTCGACCAAGGCGACGGTCCGCGGGTGGACGACCCCGGCCTTGCATCGAAGGAAGGCAAAGAAGGAGAGGGCGATTCCGCGGGAAATGCCGCCGTTGCCATGTTGATGTACATGTTGCCCGGATCGCCGAACCGTCTCAGGAAGCGCAAGGCATTGGACGCCGAACTTTCTTTGGATGGGGAAGACTTCGGAAGGACCATCGGATTGGCCGGTCAGGGCGCGATCGCGGAGGAAAGGACTCAGAGCATCTACCCCCTCTGTTTCTCCACCTCTACCACCCTCGCACAACACGATGGAAACCAAGGGTGCGAATTTCTGGTGTACCTACCGGCATTCCTCCCCTCCTTGCTCAAGACGATATCCGCATCAATGGCCGCCTCCTCGGAGAGAGGCGCGAAAAGGAAATATATTGAGGGGCAACTTGAAACCGAGAATGGCGACGAGAGCAAACGATTCAAATCACTACCAAATTCCCAAGAGAGAGCGATATCTCCAAAGAACTGCTCATCCGTGTCCGCGCCGCAAGTCCTTAATTCAAATCTCCTCATTTCGTCTCGACAAACAAAAAATGGACCGCCTCCGGGCATCGATGCCAAAGACATCTTTTCCAACTCCCTCGTCGAGACAAACTGTTGGTCCGCCTGGGAGGATCAGAAGCGCGAATGCGGAAATGCCGAGCTCAATTTCAGCAGGCGACTACTGGCATCCGATCTTAGGGGGGCGATTTCCTGCCAGGGCCTGTCGTTGAATGCGATGATATTGATCGCCCAAAACAACACGCCACGGTCACAGACCAGCAACAAACCGAGCGGCGGTTCCGGAGGGAGTAATTTTTCAAGTTTCATCCCAAAGGCCGATTCAACCCGAACCATGGCATCGATGATTCCGCACAAGAAGATCAAAAAGGAGGAATCTGACAATCTTGACCCTTCGTCACTGATAGCCCGGGATCATGGTACCTCCTACTTTCAGGATGATCATTTATCTGCTCGCTCATATTCAGTGTGCAACGCTACGAAGTTTGACTCCACCGTACCGCCGACCGGATGGGTTAGGATCAAGTGCCACCTGAACGATCTCGTGTCGGGCTCACTTGCCCCGCCATCTGGTAATGATTCACGTCAAAATGAATCGATGCCAGCTTCCATCCAGAGAAACAACCTTGGACGCCTTACTGGAGCGATAGCCAACCGTCACAGAACGCCTTCGGCTGGAGTGAACGGATCCAGATCAGATAAGGTACTTATCGGCTCTTTTGAAGAAACATCGGAGCCATGGGCGGATAGGGAAGACTCAACTTTATTGGAATGCTTCAAGCGGTACGGTATGAACTGGCAGCTGGCAGCCAAGGCACTATCATCAAATGCGATTGCTGTGCCCATTATCATTCCAGATGACCAACGATACTTACCAGGCAATGCGAAGCGACGCTCGCCAGCTGATTGTCAACATCGTTGGCGGGCCCTCAATGCTGCTACCAGGTTTCGGGTTGCTTCTGTGCCTCATCAGAAAGACAAGGCAACAGGCGTACACACCGACACTTCCAATGCCAGCCAGAATGAAGAGATTCCTATTTTTGGCAACGAAGTAGAGGGCGGCGACAGGCACGAATCAATTATCTTCGGCAATGCTTCATCGATTGGGGAGACAACAAAGCCAGAATCAAGGCAAAGCGACTCCTTTCATTGGATAGACACGCCCAGAGTAGCTTTGTCTGACGATTCTCTGCTGGCTTTGGACACAACCGAAAGAAGCAAATCCCACATCCAAATGCTACATGATGCATCAAAGAAGCGACGTGTTTCATCAATGCCGACCCCTGCACCCATGCCAACCCATGGCTCACATTCAGAGGCGATCCAGGCTGCCAGAGCTAGCATGATTGCAGCAGCGAATGGCGTTGCCCCGCCGCGACATGAGATGTGGCCACTCGAACTCCTCGATTACGTCAAGAAACAAAAAGCCGCCGCTGCTGCAAGTGCCGCGAGTCAGCAGTCGCAGCAGCGAGATTCAAGGGGATCGTCCGCTCCGCACCAAACTGCACCACATCAAGCGCCATCGAAATCTCCTCACCGCCACCAACAGAATTCAGTACCGTACCATCCTCCACCGCATAATGGCCACCCGACTCAGCATCAAATATACCATCACGGTGCAGGCCAAGTTCCACCAAACCATCATAACACCTCATATCATCAAGGACACATACAACACCATACCAGCGCCACTGCTCCCAGCGGTGCCTACCAATCCAATCCCCAGACGAGGGCACCACCGCCTAGTAGGCACCATCAGCATCGGCCACCGAACGAACCGAGAAAAGGTTCCACATGAAACTCAAAAACGAAATATGCTCATCCGAAGTCAATGACACTCATTATCTTTTCAGCTATTAATTTCAATAAGTATAACAACAAGATTTTCATAAGTAACGTGAACTCTTGTATGCATAGCTGCAAGGAGTGATAATCGGAGGGAGCAGCTTCAAACCGGCGCAGATGCTGTTGGCCTCGACTGTATGGTACTGACCCTCTAGATAGGGATTCCGGGCCCGACGTGCTGTGAGCTGCTCGCAGCTCGGGTTACCTATCCCAATTTAGGGCGGGCTGTACTCGAATGAGCTTCAGATAACGTGCGCGGTCCAGTCGTTGGCGCCAAACTTTTGGGTCGGCACAGGTAGGAACGGATAATTCACATGATGTGGACCAACTCTCGTCTTGCTCTGTCTCGGAAGAAGGCAGGAAGGTTGATCGAGGAAAGCCGACTTCGATTGAATGACCTGTTCTCCGCGTGAGGAGACTCATCCTGAGCAGAATTTCAGCCTCGGATCCTTGCTCGAACTGAGCTATCACGCACGGCTCTGATTGTCCATCCACTCTTGACCCACTCCTGAACCACTTGAGGTAGCCCCAAGCTCCAGCCAGCTCCAGCTACTGCACCCAGCCTCATGCAGCCTCATGCCACGCCTGCTCAATTCCATCGACGGATCCACGCGTTTGCACCCGACAGCAACAACTATTGCCATGTACCATGAGTCTTTACGAGTGCCACCTCGTGAGGGGCGGCGTCACCGCCATCATGCCCGTCGAATCGGACGACGATGGCGTGGCGTGGGACCTATCTGCGTACGTGGACGGGATGCTCCTGGATCCCACCACCTATAGTGGATTGCAGGGTGTCGTCAGCGTGGCACTGGACTCCTCCGACGGAGATGCGTCCGATGCGGTATCAGATGGTGAATGTGAGAGCGACCCAGATGCAGAGACGGATGTTGGCCCGGATGGCGAAGGCGAAGGAGGAGACAACGCCGCAATGTTTTCCGAATGAAAAGGGCGACCGTCCGTGTGTTGTCTCCTACTCCCTCAAGTGTCTCCTACTCCCTCGTACATTTCCATGCAATGCCACATGGAGGTAACAGTGCCGTTCGGAAGTGGCTATCGATTGATGGAGTCGCCGCTCTCTCCGCTCGCCATGGCCATCGCATCGCATTGTATTTCATTGCATTCCGTTCTTGCTTCAAATCGATGTACTAACAGCACAGGGAATCGAGATCCAAGGCCCGAGTTCGATATCACTCACCTGGCGTCAGAAGTGTCTGGGGGGAGAGGGGAGGCACTGCGCGCAGCCGGAAGTCTACGGGCGGATGCATATGTAATAGTAATCCGTAGCATGGGCATGCCATGGAGAAAAGAAATAAACAAGACAATAGTCAGAATCAAAAACATCAGCTCACGTTGCCTAGTCCAGGTCCTGCTCCTGCTCCTGCTCCTGCTCCTGCTCCTGCTCCTGCTCCTGCTCCTGCC
>JALLBE010001209.1:0-11347 GCA_036939795.1 Thalassiosira mediterranea | reverse complement strand
ACGACACTCTTGAAAGTAAGGTGTATAATTATACACCTTAAAATCTCGTGGGGGGTTATGCCAACAGTGTCAACATCAGTGGGCGAAGGAGTGAGCTCAACGAAGCTGTCCGTGGCTGAAGCGTACAATAGGTAGGTACAATACTGATGTCCTTGACAATACCGGGGAGTGTGCGTGCATTCACGATCCAGTCGCAGCAGCAGCCCATGTTATGTACAAAGTGAGACTCACCGTTCAAACCTTTTCTCAGGTAGATATGTACATACCATGTTGTACATAGCATCGCGGTCGGGGTTTACCTGTTTAACTTCAATGTTTGCAACGCCCAAGACAGAGGCTAATATTCCATTATGTGTATGTATGTAGGTACCATACACACACAATAGGTAGGTACAGTACAATATGCATGTACAATTTCGAGATCGTTCGTTTTGGATGGTTCGAGATTTTACTTACGTGTGTAGAAACAAGGTAGGAACAGGTAGGAACGTGTTTGTCGGAGAAATACTGTCTTGCCCCAAAGATGGTCTGCAATCTGCAATTGTCTACAAATTGCTGAGCACGTTATGTAGGTATGTTTCTTTCGCGCTTTTTTTGTCGCGAGCAAGAAGAGGGAACGGTTTCTTCCACCAGCTTCCACTGCAGTTCCCTTCAAGAGATAAGTACCTACCGTATCACAGTTCGCAGGTAGGTAAGGGGTTGTCCGTGCTCGGATAATGTTCGATGTATGTACAACAGATCAAACATCTGATGCATTTGCACAAGCTATCCATATATATGTATTTTCATTTTCTGTGCAAATTTGGGTTCAAGTGATACGTACCTACCAGGACCAGGACCAGTGTATTTTTGCACAGGGATGCACCGATCCAGCTGGATCCACAGTCCAAAGGGTTCCATCCATCCCAATCAAGCAAAATTCAAATGTGAATCTGGCCCAGCCACGTGCAAGCTGTGCTTGATGTCGCAAACGTTCCCTACTAGATAACTGTCGACTGTCGAACGAATGTTGTGAACCTAACCATGCTATCTACATCATATTGTATGTACACACTCCGACCACCTTGCTCCGACCCTGCTCATAATTTCTGTAACTGGAAATCTACAGACATCTCAACCCAACAAAGTCAACAACAACATGAAGTTCACTATCGCTCTCCTTGTAGCCTCTGCTGGCCAAGCTGTCGGATCGGTAAGCATCAACGAATATCACATGTTGTACCCGTTTGGTTATGTTGTGCACTAGCTCACACCGCGCCGCCAACTTCCTTTCTTGAAAGAATCTTCGCGCTCGCAAGGCGATGACGTCGAGCTCCGGCTCCGGCGACACGGGGTGCCTCGTTGCCGAGATGTCATCCTTTGGTGGCGATTACCCCGGCGTCGAGGGAGAAGTCATGGTGTGCTTCGATGCACTTCTCTCTGAAACGAGTGGATCGCTTTACATGGATGAGGTGGAAGGTCTTCAGCCAGACATTGACGATGGTGGTATCCACATCCATGCAGGCACCAGCTGCGAAACTGCAGATACCCAGCTTGGTCACTACTTCACTGGCACAGATCCGTGGTTCAACAAGGTTACCCCTGACTACGCCCCTACAGGAACAAGCTACTCTACTGATGATGAAGGAGAAGCTTCTACTGAATTCCAGTTTGATCAAGGCTATGGTTATGACGACACTGTCGGCAAGGTTGTTGTGATCCACGATTCCAGGGCCGGGACGTACAATCGTGTGGCGTGTGGTGTCCTCGAAGAAATTTGATGGCTTTGATATGGTAGGCTTTGTGATCATATCGCACATTGACGGTGTCGCATCTCTGGGGGTGGGAGTGAGGTTGATCAAGTAAAACTAAGTTTCAGTACGCCCAGAACCAATGCCAGGATGTGGGCCTGGTTGCCTCGCCACTGTTACATATGCCCGTGATATTCGCTGTCCGCAAATATGCCTACTTTCATATGGTTGGAACAGTGTCTGATGATCGAGTAAGTAAGTACTAGTACTAGGTCTGAGATGGCTCTGTGGGACCTGGTATCATTTGCATGGTGGGGTGTCAGAACTTGTCGCACACAACTGCTTGTTAATATGATATTTGGTTCACTAAAGCTTCTGTCTATCCATCAAAATGTCTCCTTCGAGAAGTACATGTGGAAGTCCTTGTCTTGCATTGATACCTCAACGGATGCATTGAATACCGCCTCAGCCATGACCGTAGGACCACACAAAAAGATGCCACAATTCTTTTCGCTGAGCGCCTTCGCCTCTGTCCTCACACTGTCCAGCTCCTCCGCCCAGTCAGGCCTACCGACCTCCACCTGGTGGTGTATCTGCCCTCCTAACAGCAGGTCAACATCTGTTCTTTTATGATGCGCTCTGGTAGCGTGGTGAAGCAGCACTGCCCCGAGATCTCTGTCGTCGTGCTTCACGCTTGTCAAAAAATGTCGAACCTGGAGCACGTGTTTCTGATCGGCTTCGTAGATCTCATCCATGAGTTCGGTAAACCATTGCAAGGAATCACGATCGCGTGTCGTCCAGTAGAAGAAGCACCTCTTCACCTCCCCAGGAGACTCGACGAGCTGCTTCAGGATGGAGATCATGGGGGTAATGCATATGCCAGCGCCCACGAGGACAATCACAGGGTAATCGGTGAAGCCCTGTGATGAGGCGCCAACAGGTCCCTCGACCCTGATGGTTGGGGGATTAGAGATGCCATTGGTCGCAGAATAGTCGGCCCTGCTCTCGAGTAGATCATGTACCTTCCCCGTCCAGTCGCCCACCTTGCGGAAGTGGAACTCGATGAAATCTTCTGGCGGGGCTGATGTCAGCGTGAACGGATGCCACTCAGTCCGGGACACCTCGGGTACATTGAGGACGCCATACATCCCCGCCTTAACGTATCCCTTGTAGTGCCATGGCTTTTTCAGTCTCAATTGCACAACGTCACCCTTCTTCACCTCCATCTTGACAATCTCAAGTGACGAGAGCGGTGTCTCTCTCCAGAACCTGGGGATTATGTACAAGACGAGTGGCCCAATGACCCAGTACACGCTCTGGTACGGTTCGAGCAGGCTCTGTGTGCCGTGGATGCAAAGACAGATCAGCATGACCAGCAAGAGGTGGTGTGTGTACCAGAATCGATTAAAGTGTTTCCTCCTGTTGAAAGCAAAGCTGTATGCGCCGATGATACACAGCACCATGATGATGCCGGTGATGCCTGCCCTGGTGGAGAGTGCCCAACCCCACCGCGCTCCATATCCCTCGGGGATGTCGAATCCGAACAATGCATAGATGTCGTCCTCGTTGGCGTTGCCCAGACGGTGGAAGTCGCAAATATGCGCGCAAGTGTGCGACAGCGCCAGCAGACCGAAGACGATGCCCATTGCGATGTGTGCCTCCTGGATGGCGTCGAAGGGGAAGCAGAACCTCATGGGCGTCTTGCGAAGCAACGTCAGGAAGTGCTTGCACATCGCCAGCAGAACGAGGCACGCGTTGAGGTTCAGACACATGGCGCATCCCCTCGCCACGACGATGCAGCTCCCGAACACCGCCTGGGCCTCGTCGTGGTTCGCGTAATAGTTGCCCTTATAGGCGAAGCACGCGACGTTCGCGCCGACATAGAGGAAGATCCACAGGGAGGCGATCCACTTGTTCTTCCAGTGAGTGACGAGCTCGTGAGCCCACACCTGTTCGTTCTCCTCCATCTCCTCCTCGTCCATCTGCGTCCGTTCCGACGCCGTGTCGCCCTCGAGATCTCTGGCGAGGTCCATGATCATGGAGGTGCGCGCGGTCTGCTTCCTGCTCCTCGACATCTCCTCGTCCTCGAACGCGGTCATCAGGTCGGGGTGGCGTTCGAAGATGCCGTACCACTGATCCCTCGTGATGTAGTCGGCGTCGTCGCTCCCGGTCGCGTCGTATATGAGAGCGTCGACTGCGGCCTCGATGACGCTCTCGTTTACGTCGACCTTCTCCAGCTTCGTGTGCTTCGCGGCCGCCCGCATGAAGATGACGACGTCATGACGGTTGAGGTTGCCGGTTTCTGTGACGTCGAGGGCGTCGAAGGCCTCGTCGACGGCCCGACGGGGTCCCTTCTTCCTGGCGGTGAAGAGGATGCTTTTGAACGCATCTGAGAACGACGGGCGGAGCGGGAGGCGGGGCATCGTGAGGGATCGGAATGAGACGAGGAGGGCAGCGTAGCGGGCTCATCCTTGACGCGGATCATGCGCGCGTGCGCATGTGCATCATGCAAGCCCCCGACCACTCACCCTCGAGCGCCTCCTCCGATATGCTCGAACGCCTCAGCGCTTGTTCCTGCGCCGAAGGCTGCTGCTGCACGCCATGGTCGTCGGCGATGGCGTCGAGGAGCCCTGCGCTGATATCTTCGAGGGCGTCGACGTCGTCGGCGATGGCGTCGAGGAGCGGCGTGCCCAGGTCTTTTTCGACGTTACCCTCCATGATGGCAATTTATGGTGCGAGTACTCTAGCAAACAAATGGGACGGATCTCGAACGACCATGGCGATCCCCCGATGAGACGAGGAGTCGACCTCTGCTAAAAAGTGAAAGTGTTGCTGTTGATCAAGGTCTGGCGCTTGCTTGGTTAATTACGGACGCGTGTCGTGTCTCCCTTTCGCGCTTCATTCCACAAAATCAAGGAAGATGCATTAGTCCAAAAGATACCATATGTCATACTCGTATACGATACACTCACGTAGGAAGTAGTAATGGAATGGGCAAGGCAAAGGTATCATAATATTGTGACATAAAGAAACAAACATACCTTACCTACATACACGTGGAAGATCTCTCTCCTCTCTCGCGCTCACATCTCACATCTCACATCACGCCTTTGTTAGAGTCGATTGTCACACCAATAATGTACTCCGCGAAGACGCGGCGGAAAGATCGAGTTCGCCATATCGAGATGATGCGGCAGGTGGACCACCTGGCGCGAACGCAGCCGCCGCCGCCGGGTGCCGCGATGAACGTCGGCGTGAACGATGGGATGCCGACGGGAAGCGCGGCTGCCGTCGGTCCACGAAGCCTACGCCGACGAAGGAAGCCGGGCCGAGGCGAGCTGCTGCTGCTGCTGCTGGCCCTATCGGCGTCGCGTGCCTCATCTTTCGGCTCCGGCATCTCGGCGGAAGCATTCGCCCCTTCCTACCACGACTTTTCCGGCCCGTCGAGCAACGCGACACCACGTCGAAGACCATGCGTAGCGCATCTCCTCCCTCCTGGCATCGGCTCTACGGTCGACGCGTCGCTGAGGGAAGAGGCCCTGTGGGTCGCGGCGTTCGCCTCGTCCCACATCGGCATGAGCGCCGTTCGCAGTTCCATCATATCCTCCCTGGGAAATATCGCCGATGATTCGCTCGGGCTGGTGGGGGACGAGGGTTGGACGCTCCCGCGTTGGTGGCCCGGGGACGGCACGGGGGGGAGCGATATTTTTCCGGACGGTGCCACCGCGGGGAGGCAGATTTATCGAGCGTTGTACACGGTCATTTCGTTCGTTACCCTCGGCGCGGCGTTTGGGGCGTATTTGCAAACGTCTTCGTTGTATGATGCGGAAGACGCTATGTCGTGGCAGACATCTTCTTCTCTTCATGATTTCTGTCTTTTTGCGGCTGCATTGAGTCTGGGCGCGGCCATCGCGAGCCTCTTCAATGCGTCGCCTCTCGGTCTGATGCCGAGCTTCGAAAAGAGCGAATCCGAATCGGACGGTCGGGGCGAATATGATCCGGGGAGTACCCTCGCGGGAATACGGCGGGACGACTCCCTCAAGTTCTCCGCCCGGGGTCTAACCCGCATCACCCGCCATCCGCTGATACTTCCAGTCGTTCCGTGGGGATTCGCCACGGCCATCCTTGCGGGAGGGCGAGCCTGCGACTTCGCACTCTTCGGGGGTTTGGCGATGTACGCCGTGGCGGGTTGCTTCGCGCAGGACCTGCGCGTGATCAGGGAGGAGGGGTCGGTGGGGACGGTGTTCGGGACGGAAGTTGCGGCGAGTAAGAGGCTGGACGTCAATGACGAGGGGGCGTGGCTGAGGGCGTTCTTTGAAGAGACGTCGTTCGTACCGTTCAAGGCCGTTGTGGATGGGAGACAACGCCTGGGAGACATCGTGGCCGAGACTCCTTGGCTGCCATTTGCTGCTGGAACTGCGTTGGGAGTGTCCATCGAGGAAAAGGTGTTGCAGCTTTTGGAAACGTGGTCCTCCTTGCACGGATGATTCTTTGGACTTGAAGTGGAGATACAATCTTGGGTTGTGAAGAATTTCTCCTGACTCTACAAAAAAATCCTACATTACTCAGGACAGTGCGCCACTGCACCTCTTCAACGAACAAGCAGCGATTACAATTGATTCACTGAGGTTGATAGTGGTGTGTTATGGAAGTGGTACCAATGCCTCCTTGACTGTGTGTGATAGTTGGATTGTTCGTCAAAGTGCCGTTGAACGCGGCGCCTCTAGACTGATATGGTAGATGCCCAAGCTACCAAAACCAAGCGTTTTTACTCAGCGATTCGTATATTATAGCATCAACTGAGTCTCAATTGGAAAACTGTAGATCCTTCAGGATGTCGTTGTACATGCGTGCCACACAATTCATTGCTAGCCTGTTCAGACATGGATGGATCGATGATAGTATGGTAGCTCTTCCAAAGGAAAAGGTTGGTTAGCCGCACATCCATCAAATGAGTGGCACTTCCACCACGCCTCGGCACCCCCATACAAAACAGCTGCAAAAAATATCTTCTACACAACTATGATAGGCATGGGTTGGTACCTCTAGCGAGGGAAAGGTGGTATGCTACCTTAGGCATCTTCGATGGTGCAAGATCATTGCAAGATCAAGGTCTTCCTCTCATACCCCCTGGCAAGATCAACCAGCGTGACGTTACTCGTCACTCTTATGAAACATGTTGCCGTTCCCAGGATAGATAGGTAGAAGATGGAGTTGTGGCATATCTCTCATTCTCTCTCTCTCGCTAGCTCGCTCTCTCAACTAAGCGACCCATCCCTTCCACTTGAGGATTGCATCCCTGGTTTTAATGTGAGTGAAAAATGTATTCTGTTGTGGGATTGGAAGATAAAATGGAGAGTCTAGCAACTCTTCAGTGTTGCTTCCCACGTTGCAGTGAGTGCATTGAGGTCTACATCATGCATGCGACAGAATCGAACTTTCTCAACCCGATTCACGAAAATCTGACTTTCATCCCTCGGGGATATTCTATTCGGTTTGAGTTTTATTTTACGAACTTCTTACCTAGGTACATAAAAACCAATTCATTTATGGATGTGTAGATGTGTGGGTAGAGTAATATGTAAGCATTTTCTGACGACGATTCCAACCTGTTAGAGTGTATTGAGGGATATTTTAACCCTTTTATGTGTATCGGAGGCACGACTGTTCTTTTTTACGTCGAAAAGATTTTCCGATCAGCTCTTTATGTCACTAAGATTTCACCAATTTCAATTGCATCCATCGATATCATCTCCCACATCCTTGGTGTCATAACTTTCGCCCCGATTGAGAACCAGCAATACTCGATACGGACATACCATATCATCTTCAAATACATACATACCATCGACGATTACTGCGAGTAAACCATGAGAGCCTTCATGAAAATAGTTTTCCTCACGCTGGCAGCTTCAGTATCCGGTAAGGCAATCCTCTTGTCGACTTCTTCTTTATATTCCAAACGTCTTCTAACTGTCATCCTTGGTTTGCATCAGGAGATGCAACCAAGGTTGAAAACAGAGACCGCACAAGCAAGAGCAGCAAGTATCGCTCGGACGACCGTTCCGGTAGCGACAGCGCGGAGTGCGCAGATCTTGGAGTGACTGCTGCTGAACTTGTAGTCTTGAACAACTGGTGCTCCCCCGACAGTCATACCTATGGCGCCAACTCCGGCGTCGCCGATGACTGCAAGGAAGCTGCAATGAGCATTTGCGAGGGTGGCATTCATCATGTCGCCAATCGCTGGTGCCCTGACAAGACCATGAAGACGAGCGAGTTGCGTGACCTGCAGAACAAGTGTGAAGCCCAGGTAAACAAAATGGTGGACGGAACCAATAGGTCCTCTGTCGATGGTAGCAAATCGAGGAAGGATAGCAGCAGGTCCTCCAGCGATAGCAGCAAATCGAGGAAGACAGTGAACGTCTTCACTAACGCCAGGCAAGACTCTAGCAAGAGCAGCAAGGTGAGATGAGGCTTTACCCCCCCCCCGTAGGGTCTATATTCGTGTCACCTCACACACATTTGCCATTGCGTATATTTCAGGAAACTCCAGCACCTACTGACCCTGTTGATCCAGATTATGGAATTCCAGCGCCCAAGCCTACCCGCCGTCCGACCCGTCGTCCTACACGCAATCCTACGAGGCGCCCCACTAGGAGACCCACTCGTCGGCCTACAAGGAATCCCACTCGTCGTCCATCCAACGATCGTGACAGTAGTGAATGCTCAGACCTTGGAGAGACTGCAGCCGAGCATGTGGTCATGGACAATTGGTGCACCCCAGGCAGTCATGCCTACGGTGCTAGCTCCGGCTTCGACAAGGAATGCAAGGACGCAGCAATAAACATATGTGAGGGAAATGTTCACCATGTTGCCGATCGTTGGTGCCCTGACAAGAATATGAAGACGAGCGACTTGCGCGACCTACAAGACCAGTGTGAGGATCAGGTTAACAAGATGGTTGATGGAGATAGCAGGTCCTCAGATGATGGTCGCAGTCATTGCGGGATGGGAGATGTCGATGATGAGAGCCCACGTCCCGTCCACAGCGATCTTGGGCGATTCCGTTTCAACCTTATGGATTCCCATGCCAAATGCGCTGATGTGAATGAAAATCTTTATGAATGGGGTCAATTTGACAAAGTGAAGGTATGACCTCCTTTCACTACGATTCTGGTGTCCCTTCTTTATCAAATCTCATGAGATTCCCACTGTAACCTCGCAGGAGTTCTCCAATTGTGCTGATGCGTGTGTTAAGGACGTGCGCACTTCCCTTCTTGACAGTTTCAGGGGGTATGACTGGGACTGCTACAATGAAACCTGTCGTTGTGTGAGTTCAAGTTTTTCATCAACTTAATACTTGCTAAGACGCAATTTGCCTCACTGACACTTTCTACCCTCCAGCTCTACGATAAAGGTACATTGGACAGTCGCAACAGCGGCAATTTTGACAGGACCAACCGCAATGAGCCTGGAGAAGGCTCTATTGAACACGTTGTCAGGAGCAATGACTTTTTCTGCGCCAAACTTGCAGGAGCTGACGTTTTCGGGGGAGACGAGCTTCTTGAGATCGAATGAGCTCTGTGTCTCGGCAAGTTTCCATAGAAAGAAATTGAGAATATAATTCTTTGTGTCCTGCCTTTGGTTATACCATGTGGTAAATGTAGAGCTATATGTGCACTGCAATTGCAGGCTTCATGTGTGCACCATTGCCCTCAATCTCGAAAGATGAACACGGTTGTTATCGTACTATGGGAGCTACATTGATATGATTCAAAATTGACTCTGTTGAGATGCATTTCTTCAATCTTGTGATTAAGTATTAAGCATTCGGGTTGAAGAGTGATTCTCGTGAACTCATTTAGTCAGCGCATAAATGCTTCCGTGTGAAGATTGGTTGTCGACAAGTCTATTATGCAAGTGTGTTGTTTGAACACGGGTCGACGCCCCAATCGCTGATGAATTCATAAAATGAGCTCGGTGATGCCACTTCCACGGAGGGGTTGCTTAAAAAGTATGTCTCCATCCAAGCCCTGGCGTCGATTCCATGCTCAACTAATATTCTTCTCGCATCATCGTGTGCTTCATCGCAAATATTAATAGCTCGCGATTTGTTCTGTCTGTATGACAATATTGGAGGAAATCTCTGGTCGAGTCCAAGATATTGCTGGATGTTGATGAGCAACTCCTTCGATGCATTTTCATCGTGAATTTGCCGAATCTCGTATAATATCACTTCGTTCGGTAACCCTACATTTTGCTCTCTCAAGTGCCTGTTGCATCGCCCGTTGTCCGCATTTTTGCAACCAGTGTTTCCACCCGCGTTCTGTTGATTTGCATCGTACCTCGAACCTAATAACAATCTGACTTCATCATCATCCCGCATGGGAGTCTTCCCTAGCCGTGCAAGAGCCGCATGAAACCTCGCCCTATCCGTGCACACCTTTTTATGATCAACGCACCTGCCTATCAGGCGAGATGTGTCGGGCAAGCTAACATTCCGGTACGATTGGTAGTTGTAAAAACTTTCGAACCACGACACTGGGGAAGTAATACGAAGCGTGAGTGACGCCGACGTTATGAACCCCGCCCGGATCAAAAGAGGAGAAGACCTGGCTCATTACCTACCTGGATGCCGCAGACCAATGATAAATTTGGTATTTGGGAAATAAGTGGCGTACAGGTGAACATCGTCCGCCCTGTAAAAAACTCCGGGGCACTTTACCCCGAACCGCACCGTCTTGGGATACCTCGGCTGCTCCAGCTCGACGTGCAGCCCGTGATACTCCCTCACGAAGTCTGCAACGTCCGAATCTCGCTTCATGCAATACTCGCGCTCATATACATACGTCTCCGTATTGCGCCCGAGGTGATCTTTCATGAAGGTTGTCCCGGACTTGGGGAAGGCGATGATGGCGAAGTCGAGCATCCATGATATGTCCCCAATTATCGTCCCGTTGGGAGAGACAAGCTCGTCGAGGGGCGGGAGGTCCACGACGACGTCCGAGTTATCGATGTTGACGATCTTCGCTCCCGGTATTGAAATCGCTCGCGCACTCTTCATGACGAATTGCTGAACGAACCCCGACGCGAGGAACGAGAGGGCTAGAAAGGAGAGCAGCAGCCATGGCATCCACCTAGAGTGGCGCCGTGAGGCCGAAAGGTCGTGCGAGTCCTTCGCGCGTCCCTTGCTTGATGACCCGCCGCCGTCTCTCATGGTTGGCAAGAGAGCTCCGCGGCCTCCGGGGGTCATGACGGACATCTCCGGTACATTGGTGCGCAGATCCTTGCGTGCTCTCACTCTCGCACTGCCGAGACGCCACTAGAGTCGCTACGCTGAGCGACGGCAAGTGCGGCGGCAACTGAGAACAATATTCGAGTGTCGCTTGCCAAAACCACGGTCGCCCTCCTCGCTCATCTTCTACCCAAAACCGAGAGCCCACCTCAAACTCGCCTCAACCAGCCTCAACAACTTGGGCGGGCCGAGCTGCCTGCCTCGACTTCGGACTTTGGGCTGCCTCTCGACGACTATCGCCGGCCGCGTTGAGACTCCCAGTGAAATTCAGTAATATGATTGATACAATAATGTGATTAATTGCGCACGTGGGGCTTTCAAC
>JALLBE010001208.1:0-11463 GCA_036939795.1 Thalassiosira mediterranea | reverse complement strand
GATTTCGGACGTCCGAAATAGCGACCCCCCGATTTCGGATTTTATTTCCCAACATAAGGTCGTAAATCTGAAATAAAATCCCAAATAGCACTCTTTTTGGGCGATTTTTGGCAAAATATGTAAATGAAAAACCAACGGTCATCGGCCACATCTGACACATCAGATGAGCCTCAGATTGAAATCCCGACTGTTAAAGATTTATATTAATTCCAACATATGTAGCGGTCTTGATTTCAATTTCAATTTTCTACAACATAAGGACCGACGATCCGAAATACAATTTGCAAAATCGGGGGGTCACGATTTCGGATGTGATTTCGGACAACGTAAGCGTCGGCTTCAGGGTGATGTGGTTGTTACCCATCTCTCTAGAAAAAGTATGTAGGTTCTAGTTTCTAGTGCACACCAAATTAAACCGGTTGTATGTATCCACCTCCAGACAGTAACCAGGGGTCTGGGTCAAAGTAGGGGTCCATCACTGTGAGGGTGGGTGCCAGTCCACCGAGAGGGGTAAGAAGGTACATACTGGTGCTGGTGCTGGGTGCAGGCCCTTCCGGGACACACGCGAAGCTCCTAATAAAATCCTTTTCCTTGTCCTATCGTTATCAAAACAGCTCTTTGCTTCAAATGGTGGGGGGGATGTGGATGTCACAGCCTAGTCTTTCCTTGTTTGTGTTTGTGCGCCGGGGGGATCATCAGCTGTCCCAGTCTGCCAGTCAGTGGAAGGAGACACAGCCTCTTCCTCTTCTTCTTGAGGTGAGACTTTGAAGAGCCCATCAGACCTAGAACAGGCCCCTCTTCTTGCAGTAGAAGGACTCACCAGATCTGGAGAAGGAGGGTGGCGTGAAAAGTTGTCTTTGACTGCTATGCCCCAACACTGAATGACCTCCACCTCCATGCGCACCGCAACCAGATCGGGTGATAGGGAGGTTGCATTTCTACCTGCACCACTGGCTACTTAAAATGAAGGTGATCATATGTACGCAAGATCTATTTTTTAGCTAGAGACAAAGCTAGACAATCTCCCGCCCTTATCTTTGCACCTAACTTTGACCCCCGTGAGGTCCCCCTTATAAATTATAAACTTATACTAAAGTCAGATTCAGTTAGGATGGTGGTGACCAGACCCAGACATGTGTAGCAACAAACTAATAGTAATAGTGTTTGTGTTAGTGTTGGTGAGTGTATATTTTGCTTTTGCCTTAACTTGTGTTCAGAGATGGTCCATAGAAGGAGAAACATCCATGATATATGTATATGTATGACCTCTCTGCATATAAGTGACCAAGAGAAGAGAATTAGTATAGATAAATGTAAATGCTATGGAGGTATTGTGATTGTAAAGATGAAGGTCATACAGAATCTCGCAACGTTAAATCATACCAAGAAAATTTTGTCCTTTCTGAAAGGACAAAATATTTGGAGCAATTTATTCACTTTAATTCATCGATGCCGAGCACTTCGGCATAGTAGGTAGGTGGCCACCAAAGATCCAATAATGGCCAAAGGGGGCATCGGCACCATCAACTCATCATACATGTGCTCATCATGTTTACTGGGCGGCGGTATGGGCCTTGAATGGCCGTTTCAAATCAGTAGATTTTGTCCTTTATTTCATCCTTTTTGAGGGCTGGAGTACGGCTAGAGTGCTTAAGAGCTATCCAGCAAGGGCGTATACATACGCCCACTTTTCTACTAGCTTCGCGCGTGCTTAGCTAGAATCGCAAATTTTTGGACCCATCTAGCAAATGACATAGCGTTGGAAAGCTGGAGACCTCCTCTTTTGCGTTTTCTAACGACCGCCCACGAGGCTTGGGGCCAGGGCAGGAGCGGGGCGGTCGAAGTTCACAGATCAACGATAGCAAATGATATTTTGCGCACAACAACACAAAAATCAGCAAAAATTGACGTCGCCAAGCCCGATTGGAGCCTGTAGCGAGCGTCCCGCGGTGCGGCAGCCCCATCCCAGGGCCTGAGTGACAGCCCTGGGCCTTAGCTACGTCTTGATGTCCATGACACTGCGATCGGCCATTGAAATGGCCATAGATTGAAGTGTTGTGTCTGAGGTCATCAACGACAACGCCCTACCTAATGGTACATTACTGTATCGCTGCAACATCCCCCCCCCCCCCCCCCGATTATTCAGATCATTAGACGACGATTCGTCTACTCGGGGGGGGCGGAGAAGGTGGCCGATAACACCGTCGGCTCGGGTCGTTTCGATCAACGCGCTGACGACGTCGATCTGTGTGGTGTGGAGATCAAAAAACTATTTTAATACTATTCCTACGTATGTAACATGCATCAAGCATCAAGATCTGTGCGTCCGTCTATTTTTTACTTACCAACTTAGCAGGATAACTGTTAAAAGTGTACAGGACTTTGTCCTTACCAATGCAAATTCTGTTTTTGGCATTTCCTTCAAATGGTGTGTGTACCTGTGCAATTGCTCCAAGGTTCATGATTCACCGACCCCGGCGTGGGGGGGTGTTATTCCGTCTCACATGATGATGATGATGATTATGATGATGATGATGTTGATGTGATGTGGATCCAGGATTCAGGATCTGTTTCCTGTTTCCATCTCCATTTATTGTGGAATTGTGTGGTGTGATGGTGTTGGTATCAAAATCAATTTCCCTTCAAGGCTGGGAGGCCCATCGCATGTGATGCTGATTCTAATTGCTGTCACTTTTTCTTTAAGTGTTGTCTCTGTCTCTTTCCCTCGGATAGGTGGTCGGTATCTGGGTGTGGGACTGCTGGGGTGGGGCTCTCTCTAGTCCTGGTCCTGGCAATGATATTCCGTGTTTTGATAGAGGTGAAGAGAAGGGGTTCAATCAGAGGCATGATCTGGCTGGATGCATTGGCATTGTTATGACTCTTGGGTTGGCTATCATGAGGAAAGGGAGAGATGAAGATGAAGCTACAAATACCACTTGCGTGGGTACGATACTATCAGTGCTCCTAATATCTTTTGATGTTGGAGTTTTAATTTGAATGACTCTAGTATAGACCTGATAGTGTACACCTTTAGATCAACCCATCCCCCCCCGCCCACCAAATCTGACGACAAACGACAACCATCCATCGCTCATATCTCATGTATAGTAGATACGAGATAGAGGCCGAAGCATATTATCTAGCTAGAGGCGAGAGACAGCGCCGTCCGTCCCGTCGCCGCATCCAGTGGAGGAGGAGCGTCGCGCGGGAAGGTCAAGCCCTCCGCGCGCTATCAAATCGAGGCGAATCGATCGGCCGGATGGAGGGGCTGGATCGACGTTCGACAGAGACGACGCCCGCCCTCCGCTCGCCCCGTGCAGCCTGGGGTGCCCCAATCACTCTACCTACTCGTCTCCCGATACTCACGTCGAGAAGTCCTTGGGCTAGTTAGAGATTCGAAAGAGAAAGAGATATGCAACGAGAATAGTCGCTTGAGTGTCGGCGCTGTTATTTTGGCACGTTTCCCATCTGGTCACCACTCACCACCGAACGGACGTGAACACCTACCGTGGCCCCATGATGTTCATAAGGAACGATGGACTCCTCTACCAATCTATGCATCCTACCGCGATATCCGCTGTCGCTAATCCTTTCTTTTCTACAGCAACCGTGCAGCGGTAGTGCAAGAGATGTTGTGAGCAAAAACTTCGCCCTGCCGCACAATAGAGATGCACTTTCCTTCCTCCTCACGTCCAAACGAATGGCCTACGCGATACTTCCACTCTTTCGAGTTCCAAAACATGTATGTCGGCATTACCAATATCAACAAAGTGATGGGGCTTGGATTGCAGTGGTAGAAAAGTATCGTTTTGTGACATTGCCAATACAGGATCCACGGACGCTGTTGGATCGACTGAACACGAGACGATTGCGTGGGAGAAAGATATTGGTGAATAAGCAGTTGAAAGATCAAAAATGGCACCGAGCGCTGTGCAAACATGATGGCACGCCAAATGGTATTGAAATATCTCTCAGTCAATCAGACAACAGAATCGAAGATGAAGATAAAGATGCAGAACGCGAGTTACATGAGTTGTGCTATCAATACGGGAGATCAATCGAAGAACTGGCATACGAAGAGTGGATGGTGATGGAGATTGATCACACAGCTAACGTGAAGAAGTTTGGAGATGCAACGAGCAAGCAGTGGAGGATATGGCCTGCGCACTTAGAGCTCTTGCGCTTCTTGGACAATGACAGTGTAGGCAATTTGAGTGGTCACGGCGTGCATCATCAAAGAAAGGTGATGGCGAGATTGCCTCTCGGACTCCGTGCGTCTAGAGGTAAATTTCTCAGCGGCAATGACTCCGCAAACAGTGACTTTAGAGACTGCAACTTTTTGGGTGGCGAACTCTTTAAGGGTGGAGTCTCCCTACTCGCATCATATCCAAGGAGCGGAAACACATTGCTGCGGACTTTGTTGGAGCGGATCACATCCATCGTGACGGGATCCGATACACGCCCAGATAGGACGCTTTCAAGGAGTTTAGCGGTTGAACATGATCTTGTTGGAGAAGGGCTCGTGGGACCAGTCAACAAACCGCATGCAAAATCGAAGTCTTTTTTGCATATGCAGAACCTTTACCAAAACGCATATGACCCAGTAATCCATGTTGTGAAAACACATTTTCCTGAACGGAAGGGATGGAAACCTGTTAAGGGCAACCGTGTTGTGCTCCTCGTCCGGTGTCCATACGATGCAATTGATTCATATTGGAATCTCTGTTGTACTAATACTCATACTCGAACATTGGATGAATCTGTCTACACGAAATATGAGGAAAAGTTTGAAGGCCTGGCACGGCATGAGATTGAAGTATGGCTTGACTTTCATTACTATTGGATTGATATTTGTGAGAAAGAGGGTGTGCCTCTTCTGATAGTGCGTTATGAGGATTTGGTGCTCGATACAGAATCCGAAATGCTCCGGGTGGTACAATTTTTTATTGGCAAAAGTAAGGCTGGTGACGATGATAACTTGACAGCATTTTGGAAGTGGAGAATACGTCATGCCATTGGCAGAACAGGCACGTCTCAACCAGCTACAACTTCGAATCTTGGGTCATACAAACCACGCAGCTCTGATGGAGGTCTTCTCAGTATTGGCAAGAGTATACGGAAAGGGCGCTACTCGGAGAGTGTGTTGCGGCACATGCATGAAGTAGCCGTGTCACTAGAATTAACAAGGAAGCAAAATCCAAGAGGGTTGTTTCCAGCGGCTTCCTCTGAAAAAAAACATGAGACCCTCCTTCAGCAGTTTGGATACGATGTTTACAGCCAAGAGTTTCCAGAGAATTTCAAGCAACCGCCAGCCATAACAGCAAATGCTGTGATCAATGGACAAGGAACGTTGGATATCAATAGAACCAAAGAAATCAGGGATGCCAAAGATCCGTATGGTCGGGAAATGACACATTGGAGAAGAGGCGAGACAGAGGGTGATACAAAACCGTTTCCGACCATATCAAGAGGCCAGAAATAATGATAGCCGATCTGTTAAAAACCGTCTTGGTACTTAAATGATGAATAAAGGTCTCTCATTGCTCATACAGCAGTCGTGTGCGCAGTGGAATTGATTTGATCTAGAGTTAGATAGCACTAGAGTAAGCTCCCTGTGTTTATTTTCACCTTTCACTCGTCATGTCCGGAATACTCCCTCGAGGTAAACTCCGTCCTCCTTCATCTTAGCAGCGCCAGCCGCTTGATGTTTCTTTACGATTCCGTCCACACGATCCTTGTCCTTCGCCAGAGCTGTTCTCAAGGCTTCCCGTGGATCCCCTTCTTTCTTCAAGTCGTAATTCGTGATTGCTCGCAGATTGCCGCCCTCATAATCTACAAGCTTCCCTCGCCAGTAACGCCGAATTCTTTTCACCTTATGGTACGGCTCCAAATGAATCATGGGATCGTCCAAAGTCAATGGATATTCCCCTTTGGGATCAACGGCAAGGACGGTTGCCCTTACTAATGCACTTGGATCTCCGGCAACAGATTGTTGTTTGTAAAATTCAATCACGTCTCCCTTTCTCAGCGGCTCTCTTCTGTCGTGAACACCAGTGTTGAGCCTAGACGATCTTGTTGATCCTCTGAGTTCTTCCCCACTGTTCTCATTGTTCGACACTTTTTCAAGATTAGGCTTTCCATCCTTAGCGATTGATATTTCCTCAGGTATGGCCTCGTCAACCTCTGCAAGTTTCCTCTCTTCTTCCCCTTCTTCCAGGCTCTTCTGAAGAATACAATGCAAATAAGACTTCTCTATCTTCAGGTCAATCTCTCCAGCTTTTCGCTTTCGTTTCATTTGTTTCGAGTACAGGTCCAACTTTGACGGACACCACCTATCAACGCTATCTCCGTTGCCATGGTATGGAGACAACTGCCTCTTCGATACAACATCAAACTCTCCCTTGCCAGGGTACTCAATGTACTCAATGGGGCACTTTTTTTCGCTGTCCCATGTATTACCTCCCTTCAAATGGACCCCAACCGTTTCCTCAGTTGTAACAACTCGAACAGGGTAGATCACTTTCTTTCCTTTCTCGGTACTGTCGAGCCAGAATAATTTGTCAGGCCCACCTACCTTGCACCCGTGGAAGGTACTGTTAAACGCTTTACGGGCATTTACCCGAGCTGAAAGGCACGGCGAGACAGTGTGGGCGAGACAGCATGAAGGTGGCCTGGGATTAATGTTACATGGAAGGCAATGACACACCTTTTTCATCAATTTTCCTTTCTGCATCTTCATCCGTGGATGCTTCCTCGTGTTTGCGTTTTTTGCCCGTCGGCTTCGCCGCACCACCTATCCCCACGTCATTATCACAGCTCTTGGAGGGGCTTGATGCAGCAGTGTCTTGAGAGAAGGGGATGACGACGTTGAGGATGTCGTCCCCCGACGAAGCGGACGAGTCGTCGGAATCTGCCATGTCGGGATACTACAATAGAGGTAAAAAGGCGGTGCAGAGTCCGCACGAGTCCTCTCGACTCTCGACTCTCGACTACTTCGGTTCCTCTGCTGTGTATCAGTGCTCAGTTGGGTGCCCGCCTCTTATCGGTGCTGTTCTCTGCTTCCGCCTTCCGCCCCTAAAACGTCGAACGTCGTCCTTCGGTCGGTTGCAGTTAGTAGGCACTGAGATGTGAGATGGATGTGCTGTCATTTTTCGGCGGGGAGGTTTAGTTTTGGCGCGCCAAGATTAGATACTATTCCTAAGTAGAATGATCCCCAACAAGCCTGAAAATCATTTCGCAGTTCGCAGTTCGCAGTTCGCCGCTCGCCGCCACAACAAGCGGATATTGTGGTGGGGAGATAAGAATGAAGTCCATGACGTCGCCCAGAGTATGATGGGGTTGCCACACTCGTGCAGTCGTTGAAACTAACAGGATGGGCTCCGAAATTCAGGATGACTTTGAGGAGTCCTTGGTTCGCGCTGTCATCGAGGAGTAAGAGGCTTGGCGGGGTTGATGACAACATGTTCAGTGTTCAGCCCCCGCCGACAACACTCTGTTCATACCTCTGGTTCATACCACACAACATTATAGACTCTTAAAAGCGACGCGTTTTCTTTCATTTCAGGAACCCACCTGAAGAGCAAGGTGTCCGCGAGGAGTGGAATAAACAGACAGGATGGCATCGGCGAGAAGACATCTATCTCCGGCGACGTGAGAACGAGAACCTACCTGATGCTGTGCGGCGACGAGATGTCATAACAGCAGTGAAGGATGGTGTAGGCGGCAGTGACCAATCGAATGCTTCCCATAGCTCAAACGGCTGGACACTCTGGGTCATGTTTGCGGCTGCTAGCGCCTTCGTCCTTTTCGGGTTTGTGCTCTACAACATAAGACGGAGTGGCAAATACAGGAGGCAAAGAGGCTTTCTCTGTATGACTGGGGATAAAGTGAAGAAGGAGGAGGAAAATCTCGTGTAGAGAGCTAGCATTCGCCCCTCTACGAATATGGATGATTGATTCCACCACACATGCTGTGCACATTACAGAATGATTTGTGTGTGCGATAAGTGATGATACCGTCTATTGCATCCAGGGTGGTAGCATCCATGTGCAGTTCCAACCCTCTTATGAAGAGATGTGAATTCTCCAAATAATAAAATCCAACGATCCACCACCAGTCTATTCATTTCCAATCAAAAACTGCGTCAAAAAGCTACCACTGCAAATTGCCTTCCCCCCCTAACCCGTCCAACCTTTTCCTACACATATTTCTCTCTTCCATAGCCGTTCGCCTCATCATACACATTGATACGACTCCGGCACGACCCTCACCGTCATGTTGTTCGGAATCGCCGCCCCGCTTGTCGAGTTGGTCAGCTCCGTGATCTCGATCGGGCACATGAGGCTCTGGCTAGTGAAGGCGATCTGGACAGGGAAGAACACATCCACGTCGTGGCCAGCAACGGAAAACTCCAGCGACCCGGTGGAATTGTTCGCGTCAATCACGTCGTGGTGCCAGCACATCATGCCCGTGCTCGGGTCATGCTTGTACTGCCCGTCGATGGACTCGATAGCCGGGGGGTCCGTCGATCCGAGGGGGAAGAGGATGTTCACGTCCGTGATGACCGCGTCGGGGCGCGTCAGCTCGAACTCCATGTTGACGGTGATGGCGCCGCTTCCCTCATCCTCCGGCCAGCAGTTGACGGTGAATGGGGCCGAGTCCTCCCCCGAGTAGTTCCAGCGCAGGATTCCCACGGGACGGTTGAGGGGGTAGGGCTTCCCCCCCTTGAGGGTGAGGAGGCCACCCTTCTCGTACCCCTTCTTGTCCACCTTGGGATGCGTGGCGAAGGACCAGCCTGACGCGCACTTGGCGGAGTACGCCGCCTTGTTCACCGCGACGTTGCCCATGGTCCCCGCCTCCGTGTTGGCCGTGTAGGTGATGGTGCCCTTGACCTCGGACGACTTCACCTCGCCCTCGCGCGACATCTGGACGTTGATCTTTTCCTCCACCAGGATGGTGGCGGGGGCCGACGGCGCCGCCGGGACGGCCGCGGCGGCGGGCGCCCCCAGGCCGAGGCCGAAGGGGTCGGCCGCATTGGACCCCCCCATGAGGTTGTCCTCCGCGAGCATGCCGGCCATGAGCGAGTTCTTCTTGTTCGCGCCGCCCACGCCGCCGAGCTTCATTCCCTTGGCGACGACCTTGGGCGCCTCCGGCTCCGGCTCGTTCGACTTCCCGAGGTTGGCGTAGGGGTTGTCGGACGGCATGCCGAAGCCGCCGGCGTCCTGGCCGGCGCCGGGGCCGCCCATGCCCCCCGCGCCGCCCTGTCCAAACATGTCGAAGCCGCCCTGTCCGGGGGCGGGGGGTCCTCCCCCCCCGAATCCCACCATGCCCGTCTGGGGCTTGTTCGAGCCCGTCCCGCCGCTCATCAGGTTGTCCCTGAGCTGGGCCATCTGCCTCTCCTTGATGGCCTTGGCCTGGTCCTGCATCTGCTTCTTGGCCTGTTCCTCCTTGCTCTGCTTGAGCATGATCGCCATCTCCTCCTCGAGACTGTGCATCTCCAGGTTGGTCCGGATGGTGGAGGGGGTGACGTCCTCCTTGTATCCCCCCGTGGTCAGGACCTCGTCGAATGCGAAGATGATCTCGAAGGCATGCTCGTTGATCGCGTGCTCGGAGACGGAGCCGGTCACGTCCGGCACCACCTTGGCGAGCAGCCGGAGCGTGCCCAGGTCCTCCACGATGTTGCTGGCCTTGGTAGTGATCAGGAGGAGGAACATGCCGTTCTCCAGGGGCTGGTACACGTACCGGACGGCGTCGGTCTCGACGAAGGTGTGCTGCTTGGAGTGCCCCATGAGCTTGGGGAAGGCGGCGAGCAGCCCCTCGACGCGGAGGCGGTTCATCTCGACGAACTGCCGCGAGACGAGGGCCTTGGAGCCGCGGTTGGACAGGATCGACGCGGAGAGGACAACCATATTTTTGGTGCTATTAATATTAAAGGGGGGTGGCTTGATTGGGCGCCGTTGCTGGGGTGGTGGAGGTGAAAATTAGGGCGGCTATGGCGACGGATCGGCCATGGTCTTCGACGGTCGTGGAGCGCCGTTGTAGTATCCTTGGAGGGGTCACACTATTGAATTTTATAAATAACATTCAAGGGGTAATTCATTCTCATACCATTGTAAAAGTATGACATTTTAATCTCTAAGCAACTCTAAGTCTGCATTTCTGGCAAAGATTCATGTAAAAAGGTTTTTAAATCTATTGCACCCCTCAAAAGCCAATGATCTGTACATAAATCGGAATCAATACTTAAATGTATCGCTAGATCTCGCCCATCGACACTGCAATTTTTGGTTCCAGGTCGTTGCCAAATTATTCAAATTCACATATTAACTACTTAGGAACTATCTACTAAGCGAACGAGTCTTTCTTAGGCCTTGATTTCAACACCGCACCCCCCAGATATGGGAAGAAGACCACAGTTGATCCCCCGTGGACTTGTAAAATAGGGACACGTATGCCCATCTGACCGAGTTACCGGTGCATAGGACCTAGAGCGGCCCTAGTTGCACGCTGCTCTATTTGTGACGACGCCTCTTGTATCGAATGCTACCCTCGGTGTCGACTACGCGAGAGCGTTGATCGGCCACAGGGCTCGCAGTTGTGTGTTGTGCATGAGTGGCATTGCCATTGCCATTGCCAAATTCACATATTAACTACTTTTGGCATTGCCATTGTCATTGCCTTTGCCATGGCGCAAAGGCAAGAGCAAAGATTGCTTCAGCTTCAGTCAAAATTGAAATTAAAGGATAATTGGCCCTTACATCAGAATCAGTTCCTGCTGGGGGCATTCTGAACTTGGATTCTATCCTGATGTAATTGTAAAAGTAAAATTATCTTCCCAAGAATGACTAAGAATGGACTTTCACTTTCAATATAAATGTACATAAGTATCATGCACATCATATTTAAAGGTTAGCTACCATTCTCCTATCAGATTTATCATGATAGACTATGGCTCTGATCACTTTTTTTGGACTAGGACATATCTGTGTCTAAGGTGTGAGTGTAACATCTATTTTGATTTTAAAGTTCAAGATGCCTGTAATTCTAATATCTATGTTTGAAATGCTTGAACAGTATGAGTATGAGTCAGTATTGGATTGAAGGTTTTAATAGTCAGGTAAATAATACAGATACAGATATACAGTACCATGCTGATTCTACATAGTATATGTATATGGTTATCCAAGATGAAGATCCACAAAGAGAAAGGTACCAGACCATGTCATGTAATATTACTTTAAGAAGTAAATATTTTCTGCAACAATTACAATCAATGAAGTCCAGGGCCTTGGCTTGGAAAATTATATGAGCCACACTCCATCCTCAATATCAATATGATAATACAAGTACAAGATCATGAAGCCACCAGACAACAAACTTCAAAACGCCAGTACTGGACAAACTTAATGATTGCTATCTCAGGCCCTCCATTGTTGCCATGGGTATGTGTGGCAACAATGATGA
>JALLBE010001207.1:0-11365 GCA_036939795.1 Thalassiosira mediterranea | reverse complement strand
GCATATGAATGGGAACCAATATGTTGCAAAATATTGAAATTTTGGCGGCCAAGAACCAAGAAGCTCGTGACTATTTTAAAGTTATACGCAACTTTTTTATTATTTTATTATTGTTTTTAAAAAATGACACAATTATTGACACATAACATAGTTTATGTCATTGTTAATATGAATAAATATATCGAGGATATGTCACTATATATTTAGTTAGTGCTAATACATAAAATTGCAAACTTCGCGGAGTGTCCCTTTTCGTCCGCGGCGTCGTCCTTGGTCGACGGTCGACCTTCACCACATGACGACCTACCGAACTGCTTTGTTCCCCCCAATTGGCAATATCTCGATAGTCGTCCGTCGGAGCGCTGCACCGTCCCAGTGCCATCGAAGTTGGGAGGGACCGTCGCTCGGGTCACTATTCATTTCGTCGAGGCAGGGGAGGCAGGGTGTTTGAGAGCGGAGGCAGGCGCTGAGGCTGTCATCGCTGCCTGTCATCATGGCATCCTCCGAAGACGAGACCGCGGCCGCGGAGGAAGCGGCCATGGAAGAGCCGACGTCTCCGCCCGTGCCATCGTCGCGTCCGTCGGCGCCCGTCCACTCGTCGGCTCCGTCCATGGTATTCCCCTCCGGCCCCGCTCAGCACTCGTCTGCGCCCTCCATGGTTTTCCCGGGCGCACCATCCGCGGGCGGCAGTAGTTCCGGCAGGCCCCCCGCCGGCGGATCCGCCCTGCACAGCCGCACCGTCACGCCGCACACGGAGTCCCTCATGACTTTATTCGCTCGTCCGGCGAGCACGCCCATGACTCCGTTGGCGCCGGACACTCCAGTCATCGAAGAGGGGGAGGAGGATGCGGCGTCGTTGGCTTCCGCCTCCGCGCTTGCGGCCGGCGAAGAGAGGAAGGGTCCGGGCGGTGCGGGTCTGCCTCCCCTCATGCCGGATGCCGCCGCCTTGGGCTCCGAAGAGAGGGGAGGCGTGGGCATGAGCTACAGCCGGAGCAGCGACTACAGTCGAAGCGGGAGCGATTCCACCATCAAAAGCACCAATAGCGGGAGCAGCCTGAGGAGCATGGGCAGAGATGCCAATACGCCCATGAGGAAGAACTTGTCCAAGGAGAAGCTTCCGCAAATACCTATTCCGGCATTGCCGGAACCACCGTTGGACAAACTGTTGTTGCAGAGGGAAATCACGCCTGTGATACGCGGCAATGGCAACAATGGTGGCACCGGCGGTGGTGGAGGCAAAGCAAATTTCGAGCGGACGGAGTCTCACAATCGCGATGCGACGGTGGTGGCGAGCAACAGACGGGGTCCTGCTACGGCTGCGGCCGAGTCGGACGACGATCACAACCTCCGGGGAACGTGGGTCGCCGGAAATGGATTCAAATACCTGGACGGAGCAGTCGATCATGAGGAGCCCACCGAAAAGACTGGTCTGATATCGGGCAGCAGTAGCGGTGGTGGGGGGAGCAACGATGGGTTGCAAAAGGGGCGCGATCAGAACGGTTTAGGCGGCACCTTCCAGAGGGTGAAATCGCTGCTGTCCAAAGCCGTGCAGCCGTTCGACCCGTCCCACCTCCGCCCCACGCTCATCGGCGCCGTCCTGTACTCCCTATACTCCCTCGTATTCTCTTTCGCCGAGGCATCCGCCATCACGCGTCCATCGAAAACTCTGAGCGGAACTCCCTCCACCCTATTGGCGCCGTTGGCGCTCATGGCGTGTTTGGGCAATTTGATCACGGGTCCGATGCTCATCGGGGTGCTGGGGGGAGATCACCCGGCGTTGTAGTAAGTATGGTTCCATTTATTTTGTGTTGGTGCATGCAGAATTACCCTGGTGGTGTGGCTTCTCGAGCACTTTGTCGGGGAGGTATAGGGTGGAAAATCGTAGCATCTGGATTTCAGTGGATGGGGTGTTGGGTGTGTTGGTGGCTCCAACATACGTTGAAGGACATAAAAAATGTGAAGTTGCTTCGAAGTTGTGGTCNGGTGGCCCCAACATACGTTAGAGATCATCAAAATGTGACGTTGCTTCGAAGTTGTGGTCATATCAACATGTCAGCGTGAAGACACTGATTGGGCAGATTAGTGGAGGTGGTGGAGGTTGTGGCCATATCAACGTGAAGACACTGATTTGTCAGATGAGTGGAGGTGGTGTCCATCCATCGTTTCCAGTGGAGAATGGCAAAGATGCATTTGTTCCCCAGCTTTTGCGACGAGAATCGTGGAGCATGTGTCTCTCACTTCCTATGTCTGGGCAGGGCGCGTCGAGATTCAAGAAGAGGACAGATAAAAACGTTGTTTCGCAGGGCGGTGTATTTGCAATCGGGCTGTGCTGTGTGACAGTATCGTGAGAGAATCATAGCCCATTTCCGGGCACATACTGTGCATCCCAATTGCTGGGGGCTGGGTGCGACTTTGTCGTCAGAATATCACCGACAGTATGAAGATCTTATTGCTTGGCAGCTTTCTTCTTTGCAGTGATTTGCTCATTCCGACGTGTTCTTGTCCAACAGCCCCAGCTTGGATCTGTTCATGGCCCCCTTTCTGGGCCAGATGGCGGCTGACATAGACGAGGTTTTGGCGTTGGGTGGTGACGATGAGGACGATGCGGCTACCTTCCTCGCAACCTTCGTGGCCCTCAACGCATTCGGGATGCTCCTCTCCGGCCTGCTTTGCATCCTCGCCGGGAAGGTCAAACTTGTCAACCTCGCAGGCTTCCTACCCTACCCGGTCCTCGCCGGCTTCTTTTCCTCCGTGGGGATTAGCGTGTGGATATCAGCGTTCAAGGTTGACACCGGCGTGAGCGTGCAGTTTGCTCTCGCCAATGGGAACGCCGCGTCATTACTGGAGGACTTTGCCAGGCACGCACCCAGTTTTGTGGCGGGGGCAGCGTTGTATGTGTATGGGCCACGGGGACCGGAGTACTTGATGGGGATCATTGCGTCGACGATAATATTCGCATACGCGGGGATGGGCCTGACGGGTACGAGTCTTGAGGAGGCGCAGGAGATGTCATTCTTTTGGAAGAAGGAGGAAGTGATGATGGGAGATGATGGGAGTCAGTTTAGGTATGGGCCACCAGCTGCATTTGGGCTATGCTTCCCAGAGGTGCTGGGAAAGATTAGCTGGTCAGCTTTCATGAATGGCGTACCCGGAGTGGTCGCGATGAGTGTGATCTACCTCTTGAGATGTTCGCTGCATGCAGGTGAGAGTATTGATGATGTGACTTGCTTCTATGGCCGAAGTTGAGTCGAATGACCAACTTTACTCGCATTGTTTACTTTTTCACAAAGCTGCCCTGGATAAGATTTCTGCTGGAAGGAAAAGTTCCGAAGCCAGCGGAGACCATCAAAATGAGCAATCACTCGATCATCACAAAATGGAGCAGGGACAAGAGGCGATGCATCCAAAGAAGAAGCCGAAAGACCTTATGCTCTGGTACGCCAACTCGCTCTTTGTCGTCGCCTTCTCTGGTGGGTTCGCAGTGCTCCCCGCCCTTGCCATCGGAGGAATCTTCTTCAAGATCGGCGCGCAGTCGCGCGCTCCTCAGTTTGCAGGTATGCTCGTCTTGCTGGGCATTTACCAGACGGACTTCTGGATTGCATCCTATGTGCCGAAGTGTACTTTCTCGTCGTTACTTGTGATGGCGGCGTTCGACTTGATAGAGTCGTGGTTCGTGAAGAGCTATCAGAAATCTGCTACCGAATGGATCGTGGTGCCGTTCATCGTCGCGACGTCATTGTCATCTGGTATGCTTCAGAGTATAGCCATGGGCCTTGGCGCCTCAACCCTGATATTCGTGGCGTCATTCTACCGCGCCGGTGTGGTGAAGTTCATAGCCAACGGTCTCACTGTGCGATCTACGATAGAGCGTAGCTATGAGGACAACCTATGGCTGGACCAGAATGGAGACTTGTACCAGCTTCTGGTTCTTCAGAATTACCTTTTCTTTGGTAATGCCAGCTCCATATTGAAGTACATGAAGTCGATGTTTGACGATTCTCCCGGTTTTGATCCAGACCTGCCCCCTATCCCGAAATTCGTCATACTGGACATGACAATCGTGACTGGAATCGATACCTCTGCAGTGGATGTCTTTGGTGAGATCTCCACTTTGTGCAAGGACAACAAGTGCCAGCTCATTCTTGCTGGTATCCCAAAAGTCATTAAGCCAGCGCTGACCTCGGGGGGTGTCAAGCCATCGGTGAAAAATATGCACCTCAGCTTCGCGCGAGACTTGGAGACCGCTCTTGGCAGGGCAGAGGATGAGTTGCTCAAGACGTTAGGACGTAACGAGGAGAGAGCCGCTGTGGGCGAGGCGAAAAGTAGGCATCAAAGGATAGTATCCATGGTTGACCATGGTCTGCGGCACGCCCTTCGACAGATCGACACACAGCATAGCCTCAGCCTTGCAAGTCACCTCATCGCGCTGGAGAAGCACACGACTCCTATAGAAGTTAATGTGGGGGACACCCTGAATGATCATGGAAGCGAGAACAATCTTCCTCGTGGGCTATATTTCGTGGAGGCAGGTCTCTTGAGATGCGAGCATGACTCCTCCGCGTCACTGACCAGGGGTCGGACACGATCCCAACGTAGCTTGTTCGCGGCACCCCACATGACTGATAGCGCCAACTCGATCGGTCGGGTCCAAGCTCGCACTGCCACCGTTGGAAGATGCGCAAATTTACTGAAGAAGAACCCCCCTTCTATGCCTGGGGTGTTGCTCGATCAGGACCACGTGTTTCGACTGGGACGGCTAGGTCCAGGTAAGTCTTGCAGCGTTATTGAACACTCTCATTGACGGCAGCCACTCCTCTCACCGTTCATTGTCGGGACAGGATGGGTGATCGGGTCAATATCAGAGTTCATGGGGCATGATATAGTGGGTCGCTACACCGCGTTGACGCCATGTCGTGTTCATCACTTGACGTTCGAAACTATCGACGAGCTGGAGGTGGACAATCCCGTACTGGTCCTCCACTTGTACAAATTGCTGTCACACCTGGCCGCTCGTCGTCAAGAAATGACCATCGGGCAGCTGGCGACCCTACGCTCGATCATGAGCGCGACCGCGCCAACGAAGCCCATCAGCAGAAAGCAAATGAAGGCAATAAATTCCAACTTTTGATGTGCGCCGTTATGTTTTGGGTCCAAATGATAGGCCTGTTGTGTAACGGACATGCTGTTTGATTAGACGGAAGTCAGGTTTATTCGTCAGAGATGGACAATCAATTTATTTGGTTGCAACCGTGTCTTGCGATCGATGGAGGTGATGCAATTGTTGAATCCTCTCTATGATGATAGATACAAAAAATAGAGTTTGAAGCATAAGATAGAAGATGGCACATGTTTGACTATGGCAGAGTGCGGACAGGTTGCCAAATAGGTTGCAAGTATGGAGCAAGCGCAATATCAAGGATGGCATGAGGCGGCAAGCTCAGTGTGGTGAGATCCGCAATATCGAATATCTGTTTTCGGCCGTGCAATAGCTCTTGTATAAGCACAAAATTTACATAAAAGACATGGTAGGTTGAAGTCGGTTCAGGTTGGTGCTCTCAAAACTGTTTAAGTGGTGGCGATTCAGAGAACGGGGCAGGTACCTAGTTCCAAACATGCATCAGCACATAATATGTATCAGCTTGTAAGGAAGTATTTTGGATTCCGTCTTCGGTCGATTCTATCAATTCGTGGTAAATAGCGACAACCTCCTTCGGAGACACCAGGTTCAGTCGAAGACCATGCATTCCCCAATAATAACAACGGAAACAATTGCATAAAAAGAGGAGCCTCGGGCAGATAGCTGTCGGTAGGTAGCCAAAGATAGCCAATCCCTCCACCTCTCTGTGGGTCCAAAAACGCCTTCCTGACCACCCACCATGAGGCTTCCGACTCTCCTCGTGCTTTGGTACGAAAGTCATCTTGGTTCTCAAGGTGGCAAAAACCGGCCACGATAGTGCGATGACATACACCTTCACCTGGCGCTACTCAATTGTCTTTCGATGGCCCCCAAGACCTCGAGCAGGAAGGAGTACTGCTCCTCCTCCGGCACCACCTCGAACGGAGGCACGTGTAAAAATAGGGAATGGTTGTGCCTGCGAGACTCCTTCCCGCCTGCTTCTCCATTGGCAACATTCGTGGCAATCGCGGTGGAGTTTGCCGCTCGACACTTGTCCAGGGAGACGCAGTACACGTAGTTGCACACGAACCGTCCCGGATCCCTGCTGACCATCACCCTCTCGTCGGACTTTTTCAATTCCTCGCACAGCCGATGCACGTCCAGCTCCGTCTCGTAGCATTTGTCCCACTCCGCATCGTCGTCGTGCTTCAATATGCGCTCGCGCTGGGGCTGATATCCCCGCTCGTCGGGCACCCGAAAGGTGGCGTCGTTGTAGGCGCACTGTTCCAGCTGGAACTTGGTCCCCCGATAGTTCACTCCCATGTGCAGCACCACCACCACGTTAGACTCGACCGTGCCCATGGAAATGGAATCGAAATATATCTCGTCGAGCCTCCTGCGGACGTCATCCGCCGAGGTCTCGATTATGTGCATCCCCCTGATTCCAACGGGGCGGACCCGATCCTCGTCCTCGGATCGCAGGCGGCGTATCAGCGTGGACGTGGGATTGTCGGGCACGCCCGCGAACGGTCCGAAGCCTGTTACTACGAAGCTCACGACTGGCCCATCGGCGACCGTGGCGGGGGCCCGCTCGGACGCTCGGTCCTCCGACGCCTCGGCAGCCGCCGCCGCCACTGGTGGTGCTGCCGACATGATGGTGATCTATGGTCTATGGTGATCCCTGCAATGTATGTGCAATGTGGCCCCGGTAGCCCCGGCCTTCTTGCCTACATCTGCAATCAGCGGAATACGGGGAGACCCACGTAAATTATCATCAAAAGGGACTATATATACGAGATAAGAGCCCCCAAACGCCCCCTAATATTCAGCAACAAGGTAACTAACAAATCCCACGTTGGGTTTCTACGTGATCGCTTGATAGATCTTTGAGATCTTGTGGTGTCACACTCTGAGCGAATGCGTTGTATTCACCATGCATGCAGAATAATTTATTCAGCCGTCGGCTGGCTGCGCCAAGCTGGCGGCTCCAGGCTGGCGCTCCCACCCCTTTGTTCACCTGAAGATAATACATAGTACCTACCTCTTGCCTCTCTCGAGAGAGACAGCGTGTATTGGGCGTGCTTGGTTTGGGGGTGGGGGGCTGGGCTTGGGCGGCACGTCGTGTTGCAATGTGCATGCATGATTCCTTTTATGTATGGTATGTCTGGTACAATAGGGTGGCGGCGCGGGGGTGTCAGCAGGTATGGTAGCAGCAGGTGCAGCAGGGTGCGCAGCATCTCTCAAGATAGAAAATGAGAGGGTGCATTGAGAGAGACGAAGAGGTTCAATGCTGCACAGAACTGTCGCCATGACTTTTCGTGACATCCTCACCATATGTCGGCAGGGATGCGGCCATGGGTGATGGCAACATCTTGTCAATATCATGTGTGGGCCAGTGTCTGTGCATAGTGACCAGCCGCGGCCGAACAAGACTTGACACTTCCGAGCAGGGAAAGATCTTGTGTCACCCCGTCAACAGTTTGAAGATGGAATATCTCAGCTACGAGCTACAGTGTTCGTTTTCCTACCGACGGATCTAAATGCTGAGCAATAGCCTGATGCAGTAGCCAGATACATGAAACAGAACCCCGGCATGCTCGTGTTCGAGAACTCCTCGATTACAGCTAGCTCGAGCAATGCGATAGAACTACTACCCTGACCTCTTGATGTGGTAATGCAACCACGGTCGATTCGCTGACAAAGGTGAGGCAAATCTTGTCCCATAAAAACTAGGTCAGATAGCAAACTCAATCCTCTCTTACCTGTCAATCATATCAATATCATCGTACTCTCCTTCCCAAGACATAAGACACCGACAACAATGTCCGACAAGGTCGAGACCGCCCCTCCCGTCGGGGACACCTCCCTTCCTCCTGAAGAAGACGTCCGCGAGCGCTGGTCCAGCCGCGTGGCGTTCTACTTCGCCGCCGTTGGTAGCGCCGTTGGGTTCGGGAACGTCTGGCGCTTCCCTTCCCTCGTCTACGAGTTCGGGGGCGGCGCTTTCTTCATACCATACGTCCTCGCACTCTTCTTCATCGGCATACCTATCCTCGTCCTCGAGATCGCCCTCGGGCAATTTTATGAGACTGGAGGTGAGTTTTGGATTGTGCCCCGTTTGAATGGTCGGGTGAATGTGCTTTCTAATTTTGATCTCACCCTGTCCTATTCATATCACCATTAGATGTGGGTGTGTTCGGAAGCATCCACGAGAGACTCCGTGGTGTAGGTAAGTCACTCACCTCGCTGATACAGCTCCAAAGGTCGTCACGCATACTTTAATGCCTGTCTTTCTCACTCCTCTTTTATGTAGGGCTGTCTAGTATTGCTTGCGGTTACATGGTGCGCGCATGACTGTGTGCTTTCTACCATATATGTTCGCACATGTCACGCGGTGGCATCTAACTTTGCTGTTCTGCGATTCAGCTCGTGACTTACTACTCAATGCTCCTCGCGTGGGTCTGCAATGCTTTCTTTGACTCCTTCGGAAGTGATAACTTCTGGGCACAGCAAGAGGTACGGGAAATACAGGCAGAGCATAAATATACTGTTTGTGTCATTCATTCATTCAATATATTCCGCGCCCTTTGTTAGGTCACCGGAAGCGAGGCCAAGGCTTATTTCTACAATGAGATCATTGGCATGGGTACTCTTGGTGACGACTTGCGCCCGACTCGTTTGGTTGGAAAGAACGTAGGGTACTCATTCCTGACATGGGCCGTCATCTACCTCTGTGTGGCATTCGGCCTCAAGTGGACTGGACGCATCACTTATTTCACTATGGGATTTCCCATCATCCTCCTCTTCGTCTTCCTAGGGAGATCGGTCACCCTCGAAGGAGCGCAAGAAGGGATCGACGCATATATTGGTGACGCAAACTGGGAAATGCTGAAGGACACCCCTGAAGTATGGGCCAAGGGTGAGCGAAAGTAGATGGTCTCTTCTCTTGCCATGCACTAGCCAACCTCATGACAAACATTTACTTCTTTCGTCCCGGTCCCAAAGCTGTTTCACAAATCTTCTTCAGTCTCAGTGTTACTTTTGGTAAGCTTCGAAACGGTATATATTTAGAGAGCCCTCCTTCGTTTTGCTCACACCTATCCAAATGAAATCTGCACTCAAAGGTATCATGACCGCCTATGGGTCTCATTGTAAACCCAACGAACCTGCTTTCGCGAACAGTTGGTAAGATTGATTGAAGTACATGTAGATGTATTCAGAATTCTATTCCACTCTTTCTAATGTTGTTGAGCATGCTGTATATGCACACAGCGTTGTTGCAATCTCCAACTGCCTTTTCAGCTTCATCGCTGGATTCGCCGTCTTCGCAACACTAGGATATCTGATGCAACTGGAAGGTCACGAGAGTGTGTCTGATCTGGAGGTGAGATGGAATCGTTTGATGTTTGCCAACATGTGAAAGTTCCACCTCACCTTGTATGCCTGCTTACTCCTTTCACTAGTATTCATCGTTTGGCCTTGTGTTTGGCAGCTGGCCTGTTGCCCTCGGGACTTTGCCAGGAGGAGAGCATTGGATTCGCCTCTTTTTCGTCATGCTCTTCTTGCTTGGTATTGATAGTGCCTTCTCATTCATGGAAGGTTTCCTGACTGTGATGCAAGACACCAAGCTACTTCACAAGGTCAACAGAAAAGTGCTCAGTTTAGGAATCGCAGCAGTTGCGTTCCTTTTGTCTTTGATCTATGCGACAGATGCTGGTCTGATCTTCCTTGATACAATTGACTACTACATCAACTTTGTCATGCTATTAGTGGGAGGATTCGAGTGCTTCGCAGCTGGCTGGGTGTACAAGATAGAAGACCAAGTTGAAAGTCTGGGAGCAAATATTGTGTTCTCGTACATGGTCACTACCTTTGGTTCAGTTATCTTGGCGTGTGCATTGTGGTTTGGCCTAACCAATACCGATGATGCAGTGTGGGCAGGTTTTGTTGGTTTGGTGGCAAGCTACGCCATTGGCATGGCCTTTGTTGCATTTTTGATGAATAAGAAGAAGCAGAATGACACAAGTCTTACATGGAAGGGCATGTATTATGATCTATTGATGAAGAATGTCATGGACCTCAGGAGCGATCTGAGCGAAAGGGTTGGATATATGCCGGCCATTTGGGCCTTCTTGATCAAGCACTTTATTCCTCCTATCATCATCATTCTCTTCTCATTGGATGCTGATGCAAACTATGTTGACTCTCACGGGAACGCAGAGAAGAAGTTCGGCCACTATGAGGGCTACGTCACCAAGCCCTATCAAGTTCTTGGTATCCTCATTGTCGTCTTTGCAGGGTTCCTCTTTGTTTCAAGTCTTGTGTTCCCAATGATGTACAATTCATTTCAGAAACCAAATGGTTCTGCACCAAGCAAGCATAGCTCTTTGGTTCATGCTGAACCTGAGAAACCTGGGGCAGGCTCTGAGGCAAAGAAAGATGTTGAAGATCCAGCCGCTTCAGCCCCTGGGGTTGAAGAAGTTGCCAAGTCTGATGAGCATGAAGCGGTTGTCTATTGAGTTGGAGGCTTCCAAAAACATGATAAGTTGCAGACATGTCATAGGTAGACCAAGAGCAAAGTTGTGATTGAATGATGAATATGTGTCCCATATAGAAAGAGTGGCCATATGACAGATTTTTTGACTTGTGATAGTAGAGTTGTACGTTACCTAATTTAGAGAGAAATATACACTGGTCTAGTTTCATTATCTCCCATAAAACTAACCATTCCATGAAAAAGTATTTGCTCCATTCAATTTCTAATCACAAAAATTGCCCTCAACCATTCTCTCTAAGACTAAAAGTATCTGGTGGAGGGGCCAGAATGATTAGGTTATGCTTACACTAATAATATTTGGTAGTCCCATTACCTATGGCGCTAATTTAGATCATTCATCGAAGACGGGCGGTACATGATTTTGCATTCTTCGGCTCAGCATAAATCTGAAACAAGAAACACATTGGCCTATGTTAGAAATGCACCACATTTGAAATCGGCTCCTACTACCCGATACATTTCATGTCGCCAGCTGGGCCAACTTGGCAGTAAATAATGTTTGAACGAAGCTACTCACTCCAAGAGCTCATATCATATGCTGTCTTGCCTCTACTTATCGACAAGATATTTTATCATAATCTGGAGTATTTCACTGTGCGGATCCTCTTGATTGTATGTATTGCGCGCTGCTCTGCTTGGACCCCTGACCCTGACACTTGCCTGACGTGACAAGATTAGGTAATGTGTGTACGAAC
>JALLBE010001206.1:0-23056 GCA_036939795.1 Thalassiosira mediterranea | reverse complement strand
CAGATCAACTGACGCGGCGGAATAATTATCTAGCAGTGCGTGATATATCTAAGTAATTGACGTAAATTTATTATCGAATATTTCATGTATGACGCACCCGTCCATGAGAATAATAAATACCATAATCATAAAATTTATTCACCTATACCTAATTGATTGAAATCTGAACTCTATCATCTTTACACCAATACACATCAGTTATAATTTTCCATATCTTCAGATAACCGCTGGAAATACCTATTGTTTTAGGTGATCTATGTAGATGAATTAGAAATTAATTAGTAACTTATTTTCAAAAATGTTGATAGGCTTTACAGAGAGTCACCTGTGTCATTGCCGTCGAAAAAAAGTAACGGTCCGCTCAACGCTCTCACCGCCCCGCCCGCCGCATAAAGCTGCCGTCGCGTCCGTCCCTCTCCGGCGCAACTGAGAAGAAACAGTCCATCAAGTCGTCGGGCGGGGGATCGGCGAGCGAGGTTCGACGCGACGGCGACGACGGGAAGAAAAAGACATGGCACCCGCCTTCTCCTCCACCCCCCCGCCCCGTCCCTCCCCCCGCGCCTCCGCCGTCGGCTCGTCCGGCGCGGCCGGGACGGCCGGGACGACGGGCGGGTCGTCGCGCTCCCGAAGGGGCGGATCCAACGGAGGAGGAGGCGGGGGNCGTCCGGCGCGGCCGGGACGGCCGGGACGACGGGCGGGTCGTCGCGCTCCCGAAGGGGCGGATCCAACGGAGGAGGAGGCGGGGGAGGCATCGTCTTTCGCCTGATCCTGATCATGGGGGCGTGCGTCCTCCTGGCCATCTTCGCGGCGATCCGCCTCCATCCCCCATCGTCGGACGCCCCGGGGTACCACGCGGGAGGAGGAGGGGGCAATAAGAAGCAACAATTGCTGGGCGTACCCCCTCCGAGGTCCGGGAGGAGGGTGGCCGAGGAGATCGACAGGCTCCAGGGGGAGTTCCTCGCGCTGAACGCCGAATTGAATCAGCTGTCGGCGGAGGCCCGTCAATTGGACGGGGCGGCGTCCGCGGAGGAACGGAGGGGCGCTGTCGAGAGGGCGGCGGCGATCGCCGCCGGTTCCGATGTGCGGGAGCGGCGCGAGGGGGAGAGGGAGAGGAGATCTTCGAGCGCGGCGCTGCTGGTTGACGATTTGAAGACGATGAAGACGGGCGGGAAGGGGGAGGAGGAGGGTCGGCTCACGGTCGAAGCCCTCAGGCCGGCCGGCGGATCGGACGCGGGGAGGAGGGAGCCGGCCGTCCCGATCGATCGTCACCCCATGGATCGCGAGGTCAAAAAGTGGTGGATGCCCCACCACCTATCCTGGCCCGAATCGAGCTCCATTGGCGGCGCCACGCCCGCGGCGTCAGACGGGGCGGGCGCCCCCGGATCGATAATCCCGATCGACCTGAGCGTGAACCACCTCCAGCTCATAGATCGCGCGGACGGATCGCCCAACGCGGAGGGCACGAAAGTGCTCGAGGAGTTTCTGCCGGTGGTCACGCGATCCGACGTTTCGTTTCGATGGCGCTCCGAGGTCCGCCCAGGAGCTCGACCGTCGGACGCGATCGGGACGACGGCGTACAGAATAGTCGTGCGGAGGGCCGGCGGATCTCGGAAGGAAGGTGTCGATGCGGACGATGGAAACGATGTATGGGATTCGGGCAAGGTCGATACCCCCGAGGGATTGCCGGACGTGGTGAGGGTCGACAATGCAGAACACTTGGGTCGCATGCCCCCCGGATCGGTCATCGAGTGGCGGGTCACGGCGTGGGATTCCCATCCGGGGGACGCATCGAGCGGCGGGCCCGGGAGGCCGACGACGTCGGGGTGGGCCAAGTTCGCCATCGGGCCGGAGCCGGGGGATTGGACGGCCGAGTGGATATCCCACCCGTTGGATCTGGAGTCGTTCGACCCCCAGGACTCCGGGGCGTTCTGGAAGGGCAACAAGAATGGCGAGCACGACAAGGCCTGCGCCAATTGGGAGAGGAGGAAGCAGCTGCCGGTGTTTCGCGCCAAGCTCCCGGCGCTGGGGGGAGACAGGAGGATAAGGTCGGCCCTGCTGGTGGCGTCCGGGCTGGGCTCGTTCCGCGCCTCGTTCGACGGCGTGCCGCTGAGCAGCAGCGGCCCGCTCGATCCGCCCCTGACCGACTACGCCGCCCGCGTGAGCTACCGCGGGTTCGACGTCACCGAATTCCTCTCCGGAGAGGAGAACGCCGCGAGGGAGCACGTCCTGGGCATATCCATGGGGAGCGGCTGGTGGGATCACCGGCCGATAGGGGGATCCTTCATTCGGCTGTTCTACCTCCCCCGCGGCGCCGTGACGTGCATCGCGCAGCTCTATGTAACGTACGAATCGGGCGAGTCTGAGGTGTTAATGAAGACCTCGTCGAAGGACAGCTGGGGCGTGAGCAGCGGGGGGAGCGGATGGCAGGTCGCCAAGGGACACCTGAGGGAGAGCAGCCTCTTCACGGGCGAGTACGTGGATTTGGGCGCGAGGACGGGCTTCCGGGGGTGGGACACCCGCGAGGGCTGGAAGAACCTGGGCAAGAGGGGTTACGCGGAGGACGAGCACGCGTGGGTCCGTCCGATGAAGTACGAGAGCGACACCACGTACGAGGCCTGGCGCACGACCCTGCACATGAAGTCCGGCGCCCGGCCCATGAACGCCAAGTACGGGTCCGTGCCGGAGCACAGGCTGTCGCCGATCGGGAGGCTGATACCCAACGAGATACCCCCCGTGCTTCCCGTGGAGAGGCTCGAGCCCGACGAGGTGCACGACCTCGGGAACGGCAGGTGGCTGTTCGACTTCGCCAAGGGGGTGTCGGGGATGCTGCGCTTCGAGTCCGGCCTGCCAGAGCCCATCGTGCCCGAAGCCTACCCGCGGGGTCACACGGTGTCCACCCTCGATCCGGACGAGTCCTTTATAACGGTGGTGTACGGGGACAGCATAGAGCTGATGGCGGGGGACATCAACCTTCCCGTGAGCGCGGGGATGGGTCTGCACGACGGCGGACCGAAGCACAGGTCGAAGAAGCCGGGTGATGCGGAGAATAAGGGTGGGCCGTGCTACCCGAAGGATCACCACGAGGCGGGAAGTTTGCTGCAGAGGGACGTGTACATATTGCCCAAAGCGGCAGACAGGGGTAGCTTCGCCGACGCCAGGCAGTCCCACTTCACCACCCACTCCTTCCGGTTCGCGGAGGTGTGCTGCACGGCCGAGCCCCCGTCGAACGTCCGCGCGCTCGCCTACCGCACGGCCTTCTCCGAGTGGGGCTCCTTCTCCTCCTCAAACATCCGCATCAACGGCGGGTACGAGCTGGTCAAGAACGCCATGGCGAGCAACATGCTCTCGGTCCAAAGCGATTGTCCCCACAGGGAGAAGATACAATACGGCGGCGACATCATCGCCGATTCCCCGGCCAGTCTGCACCTGTACGACATGGCCGCCTTCTACAGGAAGGCCATCAGGGATTGGGGCGATCAGCAGTGGAAGAACGGGGCCTACGCTGGCACGTCCTCCTGGATGGGATTGAACGACTACGCCGCCATCGGTCACGGGAGCGGCGAGACGGTGTGGGCCTCGGCACCCGTGGTCATGACGGCGCGACACATGCAGCACTACGGCGACGTGGGCCTGCTTGAGGAGACCTTCGACGATCATGCCAGGTGGTTCGACTTTTTGCACCAATATTTCGACGAGGGGATGAAGACAAAGGGGTACGACGAGAACCTAAAAGGGTACACGCGCGAGGGTAGCGGGCTGGGCGACTGGCTGACGTTCCGGGGACGGGACACGTGGTTGATGCACCAGGGATTCTACATGGCCACGGCGAGGTGTGTCGCCTACCTTGGCTCCAGGCTGGGGGGTAGGCATGAAAAGGTCGAGGAGGCCGCGGCCGTGGCCAGGGAGGTGGAGGATCGCATCGCGAGGCTGTACACGCGGGACGTGGGCGCGTTCCTCCCGCCGGAGCAGGGGGGAGCGCAGCTGAGCCCCGGGCCGGAGATGGGACTTTACGCGCGAATCGTGCCGGGGGAGAATCGATGCCGAGTCCTCCGAAGATACTTCGAAAGGAAGGGTCACACGTGGCCGGGATCGGATGAGATGGTATTTCTCAGGGAATGGACCAATGGTAAGTTTATGTCAGTGTTCCTAACAGAGTCGAGAGCAATGACGTCCTCTTATCCAAATATTGTTTTAACAGCTACTGAGCATGAAATGATTGCATCTGGCGAGGTCACGAAACGTGGAAAGCAGTGGGCCATGGGTTGGAGCCAGGTAAGTAGACTGCTTTCTCCTGTTAGCTTCATAAAGAGCGACATCAGGATCATTATTCATCTTCTCCTTCGCCTTCTTCATCTTATGAACAGTGGTATGGCTTCAATGAAGGCATCTTCGCTGTACGGTACGCGCTTAAAACCCTGAGCGACAACGGCTTTCACAACCTCGCGCTGTCCAAGGCGAACGGCTTCGGTTGCGGCACCTTCGAATACATGCTAAGCCACAACGCCACGACGCATTGGGAAAGTTGGTGGAGGTCCGAGGATCTATACTCGCACAACCATCCCATGCTCGGGGCGACCGCCGAGTGGATGGTGTCGGCGGTCGCAGGGGTGTCGTTGCACCCCACGACCACCGGGGGCAAGAGGGTCTTGTTTTGGCCACGATTTCCAAACTCTGCGAAGACGATCACATGGGCCGGGGCGACTCAGGGGACGAGGAGGGGAGACTTTTCGATCGCCTGGAGGTTCGAGGGGCTCCCCGACCAGGAGGAAGAGTACGACTCGGCCACTGTGAGAATACACATCCGTCTTTTCGTCCCCCCTGACGGCCTTGCTGATTTCCGATTGCCGGAGTATAGTAATGGGGAAGGAGTGGACTCGACGATTAAGTATTCACTGCGCAGTCCAGACATCAATAAAATCAGGTCGTTGTCATCGGAAGAGTGCGAAAGCCGCCGCTCGGCCAAAATGGGCTTCGGATACAACTGGGAGTTCGACCGGGAAGCGAAGACGTGGGCGAGAATATATCGCAAGAAGACTATTGGCACTGCGTGCGAGAGCTTCTTGTTCCACCCCTCGTTGAGCGATGTAGCCTGGAGCGCTCCACAAGTTGTGCAGGGGAGTGCAGTCAATGGATTGGAGGTCGCTTTGGGTCCCGGCATGTACGACATTATGGTGGATGAATGGCAGCTGCAACCAGAAGTCAAGGGGACGAACGAATGGCGCGTGGGGTCGATCAAACAGTTCTATGAGGGAAAAGACATCGGTCCGTACTGCTCTGACTCCGACACCTTTGACTGGGATATGGAGGACGCATCATACTTAATATGATATTGCCTAGGTCGTGATAACCCGAAACATCGACTTATTGACATAATGCATAATGATTCGACTGGCCGCTAAAGCTCATGTATAGAATGTCACCAAGATGTGTATGTACGCTCTCTCTCAATGTGAGATCTGTCATCAGATGTGCCACATGCCCATGGATGACCCACGCTTCTCTCAGAGGGTTTTCAGCTTGCCAGTAATGTTGTCTTCTCGTGCTTTTTGAGCCTTTATGGGGCTGAGCTGCCTGCTGGTGTCACAACTAGGCTGAAATCTAGAGCTGGTGCGACGACAAGAGAGTGTGAAGGGTATCAAAAATACTGAAACATTGCAGTTGTTGCAGACATAACTAATCCTTGAAACACAATCCCTCTGATGATACGCTGGTGCCATTAACACTCAACTGCAACAGTCCTCCTTAGATCTCAGTAACTCAATGGATAATATCACCATACATATCTGCCATCTTGAATCCAAGCCAGTAATATGTCCAAGGGCAGTGTCCAAAAGGAAAGCCAAGATTATTGAACTCATTACAGAGGTTCATGAGTGCAGGCAGCGCTGCTGTAAGATTGATGTATGATGTCTTTTGGCTATTTGATTGTTAGCCTTGAGTATCTGAACTACTCCCCAAGATAGTTGAAACCCAACCCGCATGTTGATCAGTCATTTCCACAACTCAATCGGAGGCCAAGTCGACTCTCTCCGCTCTCCTGCCTCGACAGGCTTCGGAGAGTTTCACTGCATCTCGTTGCACAGCTCTATCCCGCTCGAGAACTTCCCCATCGCAGTCACCAGCGCCGCGAGCTCCACCCTGTGTATCTTCGCCACGTCTCCCCCCGTCCCCCTGTGTCCCACCGCGAGCTGCAGCGCCGTGCTCAACCCCAGCGTGGATATCTTCCCATGGAATCGGCACTTGTTGCACTGCACGCAGTTCATGATCCTCATGAGGTCGCGGGTGCGCATCCTCGCCTCCCACAGGCTGTTGCTGTCCCGGGTGGCGTGATCGATGAGCCGGCGGGAGGCGGCATCGATCGCCGGGTCGTCGAAGAGGGGATGGGTGAGGATGGAGCGCAGGGCCTCGCAGGACGCCGCGTCTCCCACCTTGTCGGCGTCGCAGTCCGCGAGCAGCCGTCCCCTCGCGGCCCTCACGCCGGTGAGCAGGAGCATGGTCGTGAAGTACAGGTTCTCCACCGCCTCGGGGGTCTCCCCGTTGGGTCCCAGCCTGCGATCGAACTCGGCGCCCGGGTCCGTCCACGGATACGAGTCCGGATCGAGCTCGTCCCCGTCCATGATCTTGTCCGATATCCCCCTGACCACCTGCGCGGAGACCATGGCGTGGAAGCCGCTCACGGCCTTGTTGAAGTCGGCCTTCCAGTCGTCGGCGTCGTACTCGTCCGCGGCCGTGGCGCCGTCGTGGAAGCCTATGCGATCGTGTATGAAGCGCCAGACCTCGGAGCCGTCGTACCCGGTGTAATCCTCGGGGAATTGCGTGGTGTCGTAGTAGTCGTCGGAGGGCATGTCCCACCGGGCCCACCCGTCGAGCTCGAACTCGTGCTCGTCGAAGTCGGCGCCCTTGATGTCCAGGGGGACGTCCTCGTCGTCCACGGGGTAGATCTCGCACGATTCCGTGTAGCACTCGAAGAGCTCCTGGGGGATGTACTCGCAGGACGCGAGCATGTCGCAGGAGTAGAGGCGGAAGTAGGGCAGGCCGCGGAGCTCGGCGATGAGGGGGGAGAGGGTGGGGAGGGCGGCGTCTATGGCGGCTATGCCGGGGGCGAGGGACTCGTCGTGGAGGGGGGCGGCGGAGGCCGCGAGGGGCGAAGTCGAGGGTCGGCCGTCGGCGACCGCGGCGACCGGACGGACGGCGCCTCCCTGGGGGGAGACGAACGCGCCGCACCGGTGGATGCCGGCCGCCGCGACCGCCAAGGACGCCAGCAACTTCATCGCTACTGGGTGGTTGTTATCGGGCAACTCGTTTATGCCTGCGAGGAAGTGATGGATGCCATCGCCGCCGACGATGGGTCTTCCCTCTCGCGCCGCGAGGATCTTTGGTGCCATATCCTTCCCTGCGCGACGTCATGTTGACGTCGTTTGGGGGGGAGGATCGGGGGGGAATGATTGCGGGTAAGGATTTTCTATAACTTTGAAGAGGTTGTTTCAGGGTGGCGGATTGAGGGGGATCGAATGAATGCCCGGATTTATTGCACAACGGCAATATCCGATCCGGGGGTCCGCCGCCCGCCGCCTGCATGTATGCATGCCGCCTCAATCCTGAATCCTCCATCCACAGCATCACGACCGGCGAACAGCGTCTCCTCACATCGCCAGCGGAGTCTCCGAGAATGTCGTCGTCCAACCTCCAGAACCCCCGGGCGGTGTATTTCCTGGGGGCGCCGGTCTCCAAAGCCATCGCGATATCCGTCGCGGCGGTCTACGTCGTGGCGGAGATGAACAGGTTTCACGAGGCTCTGGTCTTGGGTGAGTAGTTGCAGGTAGTTGCGCTCAGGCACGAGCGTCCTCACCGTGTGAATAGGTTCCGACGGCATCGTCCACTCTCCAACCTCTCACTGCATGCCGCATCTCGAACAACATTTGTTGCAGACACTACGAAAATATTCGACCATGCCCAATTCTACAGAATTTTCGTGTGCAACCTGACGTTCGCGAGCATGGGAGAGCTCATCTTCGGCCTGGCGGCGCTGTGTCCGCTTCTGCGAAGGTTCGAACGTGAGGTGCGTATCCTTGAGATGTTATTCGTCTCGTGTGGTGTGGTACTCTCTTTTTATCCTCACCTCCACTTTGCTCTCTATTTCCAAAGATGGGAAGCAGAAGGTTCGGTGCATTCATCGTATATTCCTCTGTCCTGGCGACCATTTTGGAATTGGTCATATTCAACATATTTTTCGACGTGGAGAGATACTCAGGACCATATCCGCAATTGGGGGCGGTGCTGGCGCTTTACCACAAATTCACTCCTAGGATGCACCCAAAGTTCTTTGGGGTGTTGGGATATGATTTTTCGGAGAAGTCGCTGACCTACGGCCTCTGTGCCCAGGTCATTTTATCTGGAGGGCTGAGCACTACCATTCCCACGCTGGTGGGCTTCATCTGTGGTCTGGTATGCGTGAAATGGAGCGAGGTGGAGCTTCCCGAGTTCATCTATTCTTTCAGCAATTTCATGGGCCAATTGATTGTTGATGATGGTAAGAACGACGTGTTGTGTTTGCTCTTTGTCGGCACATCTCTTGCTGCTTAACACATTGCATATTGGTATAAATCATGTAGCACCTGCAATCATGATGGCCAGGAGCGTGCAGCGTGGGACAGGTGGGGGGAACCGGCCTCGTCGGGAACCCAATGGCGGACGGCCAGCTGCGGCTCCAGCAGCCCCGCCGCGTCCTCCTCCCCCGCCACCAGAGGAGGCGATTGCACAGCTCACAAGCATGGGCTTCGATCGTGAGGCGGTGATTCGGGCACTACAACAATCGAACAATAATGTAGAAGCGGCAGCAAATAGACTGTTAACAGGCTGAGAAAACATTGGGAGTCACACTGACGTGATGGATTGTCGCTGCGAACACGTTTGGCTGGGAACATATGACTGGTGAATGGGTTGTGGGTGAAGAGTGGACGGCAACCAAAAAGCAAGAGAGGTACTTCTAGNGTGAATGGGTTGTGGGTGAAGAGTGGACGGCAACCAAAAAGCAAGAGAGGTACTTCTAGACATTGGTAATAGATCAACATGGTGTGATGGCATTTCGACTGATAAAGGAGAAAAATTCAGTGGCAACGATGATACCTCCATAAACATTGCCATACTTCAAGTCAATGTCCATCCATTTTGAAGCAATAGCAGATACGAAGTGCTCCTTCCCTTTCCACAGATGTGTGTCCGGATGATTCATCCCACATTGAACATGACAAGCAGCTGATGACGATACATAACAATAACTCGCCCCTTTACAGCCCTTCCAGATCCCATACAGGAGCTACGTCGCCAATAGCTTTTCCATCGACTTCTCGAATGAGCCGATACACCTCCAAGACGCCCACGTCGAATTCACTGTTATTGCCCCCAGGAAGTGGTTCATTATCGAAGCCAAGTGCGGGGTGGCTCTCTCCTCTGACCAGATCTTGGTCCAAGCGCAAGCCATTCGTGCCATCACTGTTAGCGCCCATGGCGATGAAATCACTCCTGGCGACCATGTACTGCTCTCGCAATGCTGCATGTTCTGTATCTTCGAAGTCGTTAGAGACTTCTGGTGTCCATTTGAAACACTTAGGGTCGGGATTAGCCCGGAATAGAAAGCACTCGCCATCTCCATAGGAGCCACTAGTGAGACTCCATGCGTGAGAGGCAAACATCCCGATAGTGGTGCTGGTGTTGCCCGTCATAGCCTCCACCAATACAATTGTGTGTTTTGATCTCTTGCATTCATTGTACAATGAAGCCAGTGACCTCCCATGCCTTTCTGTCGAGTATACCAAGTCCAGTTTCGTTGATCTGAGTGAAGGGGGCAACCATTTGGCCAAATTTGATCGAACAATTGCTGGTTTTGCGAGCGTGCACTCATCAGATATGAATCCTATTGGCTTAGGAGGTGTTTGGTCCACGTAGATTGGCATGTTTTCTAGCGCCCAAGTCTCGTGAAACTTCATCGCCCTCCGAATGGCACGCCTCCTGGGATAACGTTTAGCCTTTACTACTCCAAGTTTTGGGTACATCAAGCTCACCTGCTTCTTGAACGAGAATGTTGGATCGAGCGTCCTGAACCTAATCTCATTCCAAAATGATTCCGAATCAGTCAAAACCATTGACTGAACAAATGGGTGAGTGGGTCGATTAGGGATAAGGACTGTTGAAGTAGAACGAGCTGGCTCATGCACTTACCTTGTAATCATGCTTTACTAGTTGCAACAGAGATAGTGCGAGGCGAAAGATGGCTTTGCACCCCTCCACCATGTATAAATCCATGAAAAGTAACACATCCTTAGAGAAATTGTATGTGTCAAACGATCATTGAGTGGGGCCATCACATCATTGAGTGCATATCAATATGTTCTGGAGAAATTTCGCTCACCTCACGTTTCAGGATCGTCGTGAAGAATCTTTTGAAGATTGGATCAAGGCCCTCAGGGTCCAACGCACCACATTCCTCCATGACCTTATGGATGGTGGGGAACATCTTCTTCACGTAGAATGAATACGTCTTACACCACGAGTAATAATCCTTCTGCGACACTGGCAAAAAGTGCGACGAGTCATTTATCATCTCCCTTATCGTTGCAAATGCATAGCTCTCCGGCATGTGAGTCAAAAGTATTGCAGCTGTAGTGTTTGTTAGTGCGAGATACGATCGAAATGTAGTGGATTTGAACACCGGAGTCTGTGTTTGGGTACACGGGATGGCTTACCAACGTCGGGCAGGGGCGGGCAGTAGTCGATCCCAAGAACCTGCTGCACGGTGCACAACACTAGTGTCAACGAGCTGACGCCCCCCTCCGGAATTGCGCCGTGCCCGCCCGCCGTCCACTCTCTGTAATCGTATTGTATCAACCGGTCGAGCGCCTCCCGCCCGAGCCCGAAGTCCGGCGCGATGGCATCGTCCCTGTCCGATTGGTTTGGAAAGGCCGCGCCCAGAGCATAATCCCACTTGGCCTCGACGCCCCTCCGCATCCCGACAGTGCCCTGGGAGTCGGTCTCCTCGATGGGCAGGTGCGGGTTGACCACCCTGGCGACGGAAGATATCCAGACTGCACATAGTCATGGTGTGCACGTCACGAGATCGATGTTAGACGCCTCGAAGTCGAAGCGAAAGCAAAGCATGACGTACGCGTCGTTGCGGAGAGGCATACGTACCCGCGCATCGCAGCTGCGGCGGCAATCCGCAATGACACTTCTGCTTGAGCGATTTGAGAGACTGTTTCCGATTCTTCGCGCCCAGCACCAGCGGCGGCCCTTTCGAGAACCATGGGCAGCTTTCGACGACGACGTCGCGGCCGAAGAGGGTGTCGACCGACCGGACGAAGGACGACGCGTCCTCGTCGGCGGCACCGGCGGCCGCCGTCGCGGACCCGGGCGGCATGATCTTCGGTTCGATGGGGTGGACTGCCTCGGACATGCTCTAACGCGATGCCTCCGAACTTTGCGAGCGATGTAGTCGACGGCATCGTACATAGTGGCGTCGGCAGTCGGCATCGAAGATGTGATGATGTGATGTCATCGTGATGTGGATTGAACGGAAAGCAGGAAAATTTGAAATTTTCAGTTGGCTCGTTTTGGCGGGTCAGCTCCCGCCACTTCTGTTGATGCTATGCACGCATATCTTGTGTTTCCCTTCGACGGCATCGTACACAGTGGCGTCGGCATGGGAACGATCGACGTGCGCGCGTTCAGTGATGATGTGATGTCATCGTGGATGTGGATTGAACGGAAAGCAAGAAAATTTGAAATTTTCAGTCGGCTCGTTTTGGCGGGTCAGCTCCCGCCACTTCTATTCATGCACATATCTTGTGTTTCCCGCCATTTCCCATTGTGAAAAAATCCGGGGAAATTTCCGTCGCACCGCCGCCCGCCGCGTAGATACCATACCCACGCGGCGTTCCCACATTCGCAAGCACGCACGATCGAGCCCACCGACTGGCGACTGGCACCATCAGGTTCATCTATCGGCCAACACAGGATCGGCGGACGGCGTCGGCACTGGTCGGCAAGCAGTGGTCCCACATCTTTGACACGACTGCGGTCGGGGGGGCCATTGAGACATCGGCGGCGGCGACGGCGTCGGGCGTCGGGTGAGGTTCCACGCACTCAACTACATACAAATCCTCCCAGACGATGGCGGACGGTGACAACAAGGACCAAGCTGATCAGCGGAGGCGATACTCCTTCAGCAGCGTTGGCTTCGGACAGGCGTTAGACATCGCCGACGGTGGTAGCGTGGGCGGGCAGGACGCCCTCCTCTCGTACTTCGACGCCGCCGCTGCGGCCATGGGCGGCGCACCAGCCGCGACCGCGGCCGCTGCTGCAAATGGGGCGGCTGCGACATCCAACGGAGTGTCCGCTGATAGCACTCGATTGACCGGTGACCTGCTGGATGTTCCGGTTGCGGGCCAGCAAGCGGTCGCGTCGACGTTGGGTGGGAGCGGCCACAGTGGCGGAAGCGGCCACAGCGGTGGCGATGCCGTGAATACGCAGAGCCCGCATGTCGCGCGGTTGCCCTCTAACCAGGAATATTACGACGTGCTGGAGGCGGCATCGAATCGACTTCGGAACAGCACCAACACCATGGATAGCAGCACGCGCAGCGAGGAGTATTATTCGTCGGGCGACGAGGCCGTTCGGAGAGAGAAAAAGAAGAAGAAGAAAAAGAGCAGCAAGAAGAAGTCCAGCAGGAAAAAGGGATCGAAGAATCGCGATTCGGACGAGAGCAAATCGTCGAAGGACGAGGAAGAAGGCGATGGCCGGCGTCGGTCGGCGGTGTTCAAGAACCTCTTCCCCACTGCAGTGGTGGAGCGAGGTAGCATGAGGGTGAAACACATTCCCACGTTCAGCGAGAAGGATCTCATCGACGTGAAGGGCAAAAGGAACAGTGCTGGCAACATGGAAGATTCCGGTGCAGAAGATCCCAACGAGGATTTGCCCACTCGATGGAATCCCGCCTCCCTCGTCACCGCCGCGCAGTCGAAGAGCTCTGGGAGCAAAATCGACGCCAGGGGATTTTACGCCAACGTAAAGGACAGGGCCGACTCGGCCTATGAAAAGGCCCGGGGCATGGTATCGAAGAAGGAGGCCGAGGTTGCCATGGACGCGAACATGCACGAGATAGGGGGGAGGCGCAGGCCGAGTGTCGCGCCGGTGCCGAAGATGCAAAAGATGGCCAGTGTGGATTGGGGGGACGAGGAGAGCGCACTGGGTGGTTCGTATCGCGACGGGACGATGCGGCACGGGGCCGAAAATGGCGGGGCTGGTATGGCTGAGAGCAGGGGGGCTTCGGAGGCCACGGTTGTGACTGGAAATCACCAGTCAGACAGCCATAATGATGAGGGCGCCCAGTTGGTGGACCACTACAGCTACTCAGACGAAGTCGATGAGGCCAACCACAATTACCTGCTGAATGAGCAGCAAGTGCAGAAGCTGATGAGGCGAAAGAAGATGCGGCGTCTCGGGATCATCGCAGTTGCTGTGACATTGGTTCTGGCCTTGTACTTGGCGTTCTTCTTCACGAGGGGCGGCAGGGGCAGCGGCGGCTGGCCACCGGGGTCCGACGACCACGCGGACATCGACAGGAACGAGCCCCCACCGCGCCCCCAATCGGGGGCTCCCGCCGCCCCGACGATCGAGGCGATCGGCGGCGGGCACAAAGTCACCCTCGCGGATCTGCACTTCGTTGTGAACGGTATTACTTCCGACCCCTCCATACTGAGGGACCCCGAGACGCCCCAGGCGAAGGCCTTGGTGTGGGCCGAGAACGATATGAGCATATATCACGTAGAGGTGAAGGCACGTCTCGCGCAACGGTACTGCCTCGCGGTGCTGTACTATGCCACGAACGGGACGGGGTGGGCGGACAACAGCAACTGGGGTGAGGAGCATGAGTGCGAGTGGTATGGCGTGAGCTGCGAGACTGGGGAGAGCAATGTGGTGTCCGTAACGTATCTAGACCTGAACAGCAACAACTTGCATGGGTCAATACCCCCGGAGATTGGCCACATCGCTTCCCTAGAACAAAGTGAGTATTCAATTTTCTTGAAATGTCTCGGTTGTGTCAGGCAAACATGGTTCGTCGCATGCCGTACTAACCTTCTAATGATCTGCAGTTCACCTTTGGGGCAACAATCTGGTCGGCGAAATACCCCGAGAGCTCTCTCAGCTTTCCAATCTTCACACACTGTATCTGGATGATAACCGCTTGGAAGGAGAGATGGGTGATACGTTTGACCGGCTGGCAAAGCTCAGGCACCTGGATCTCTCGGGGAACAAGCTGCGTGGGCACATCCCACATGGGCTGGGCAGCCTGATGGAACTCCGCGACCTACGCTTGAGCAATAACTTCCTGTCATCCACGTTCCCTAATTCGCTGATTAGCCTGTCCAACCTGCAGACATTACTGCTGGATTCCAACTCGCTCAGCGGCACGTTGCCATCGCTTGTGGGCCAGATGAGATCGCTCGTGACGATACGGATCCAGGAAAATGATATGAGGGGACAGCTGCCGCAATTTTCGGGAGCAATTTATTTGGAGGAGGCGCAGTAAGTAGTGTGAATGATCCTTTTGTCATCACCTCTTCGATGCGTGCCACTAAATGTTTGATGCTCTTTGTGCCAATGGCTTTTGCGTAGCTTCGATGGAAATTACTTCACTGGCCAAATACCTACATTTGTTTCTTCTCGCTTACGAGAACTTTACCTGGGTCAGAATGCCCTGACTGGTAGCATCCCAGAAAGCTTTGGGAATCTTGTAAAGTTGGAAATACTGAGCGCGAATTCAAATAAGCTCAACTCTACGATTCCTGGTTCGATATCCAAGGCCACGATGTTGCAAATCCTCGATTTATCACACAACAAACTGAGCGGCGAGATTCCATCTGAATTTAAGGCTCTGGGTGAGATGCGAGAGTTGCGCATGGATCACAACAGATTGAGCGGTTTTCCAGCTTGGCTGGGGTCAATGAAGCGACTCAAAATCGTACACCTCAACAACAATCTGCTCGATGGCAAGGTGGATCTTCCGCTGGACATGGGAGACCTAGATGATCTCGAGGAGTTCGCCATTGAGAACAATGATCTGACCGGTGTTGTTGGGGAGCTCATGTGTGACCTGCTTTTGGATGTGCTGACAAGTGATTGCTGGGGATCCTCGCCACAAGTGGATTGTCCCTGTTGCACCAAATGCTATTGAGGTATAGGAGGAGATACTAGATCTGCACGTAGTGCCTTACTTGTGCTGGCACCAATTACATCGTGCTACCGGATTAACAAAGGTCCCGACTCAAGCCAGCATTTTCATTTGTTGCGCATGGTTGCAAAAGTTGCAACTTAGATGCTGCAGATGCCGCCACAAAGCAAATCTTGCCATCATCGTAAATGACACAATTCCAATTGTATTCAAGCTGAGCTTAATTTTCCATTTCTTACAAAGTTCATTCCACGTATGCGATAATGTTCTGTTTGGATCGCATTACATTCCTCGCTGTTGTCGTAACCATTGCTGCAAGAAATCTGCATGACGAGCGCAGAACATCTCAAACTCTGAAGGTGTGACACAAAAAGTGATGATTGCTGTGACAAAATGAAGTTTCTTCCCCATTCAAATCATTGCATCTGTTCACGGCCGCAATGACTCCGTCTGATTTGGTTCCGGAGCGCTCCATTTAAAGAGGTAGCCTGTTCCAGAACACTCGTGACACACCTCTGTTCCATCTTCGCACACAGGGCAGTCCTTTCCTATCCCCTCATAAAAGACTGCGTCTGTCTCGCCACCGATTCCGGAAAGAAAGTGGGTGCCGCCACAAAAACGACATGTCTGCTCGCCCTTTCCGCTGCACGTTTCACATTCCGTTGGTCCTGCTTGCGGCCACCACATTGCATTGGAGCGTCGTGGGCCAGGTCTTTGGGTTACGTTGGTAACGCTTGGAATGGCTCTTCCTACTGCGCCGACCGGTGATGACTCCTCTGCAAATGCACTGCACAAATCCTCGCAGTCTTCATCCTCAAACACCGCACGAACACATACGATGGGAGTCCTCCTCCGGATAATTCGTCGCGATGCGAGGTCGCCAGGTGAGAAAGCTTCGAGGTCAGTGGCCAAGATGGACAGCAGTGATGCTACCAATGATAAATGTAAATGACGCCCCATTGTATATCCTTTGTCTTGGTGGGTCGCGGTAATCTCTTCGTCGATCGACCGTTTGGCTTGGCGTCGTGATAGTTACGTCGTGTCCTGTTTTATGAGATGACCAACTTGAAAATCGAGGTTGCCCTTTCCCCTTCACGATCAATATCAGGATCCCTTGCACTGTCTCCTTGGCTCGGCCAGACGAGCGTTTGTTCTTCGCTCTTGGATGCGTCAATATTTATGTGTGCATGCCATCCATAGTCGCTCTGGGTTCCGGGGGGTGGATGGCGTTCAGTTGAAAGATGTCTTGGCCCGGCCGGCCGCTCTCTGGCTCTTGGCACTGCTGCTCTTCGTGCAGCAGGCAATAAATCTGCATCGATGCGTGAAACGAATGGAGCTGATTGCTCCGGCGGTGTCTTTGGACTTCATTCAGAAGCAGTGTCGAAGTCTGCATGCAGTCTGCCTTACTTTAGCGGGGACGACTAGTTTTGCACGAATATTTTCCAATCATACCGAAGATACATCTAACTATTACCTATCATAACAAATGATAACAAGATTTGCCCTCACAATATTGTTAACGCCCGCCAAACATCAATCGAAGCCAACCAGCAGCCCGCACAAAACAGCTGCCTTCTTCTTTTCTGCAGATGGCCGATGCTGCTCAGATCTTAGAATCTTCTGGTCGGAGAGATGCAGCTGCAAGCTGCAAGAAGCAGCCAAAGCAAAGACCAAAAAATGGACATCCACAGCATCCAACACATTTTTGGAATGAGTTTATGTCTGTTGGTGTGTAGGTAAAGATGGGGTAGGTACCAATGTTTCTGGACGAATGTCCTGTCTAGCTGTTCATGCCTTGATGTAACCTAACCTAAGCCCCGCACCTAGGTATGGACTTGGGATTGGGCTTGGGCTCTTGGGATAGGGGTGGTTACGGCTGAGAAGAAGAAGGATCTGTGATGATATGCGGTCGGTCGGCCCCATGTTGGCCACAGTCTTGGGCTGTGCTGTGCAAAAACAAAAATGTGTTGATGGTGCATTGTGTTGTGAAATATCCATGGCATTGGACAGAGGGAAATGTCCCACCTGCAGTAATGCAGCTATAAATAACTATAATCACTCAATGCCAATGCATGCGTCTGAAATCTGCATCTGCTTCAATCTGCATCCACCTCATGTGAAAATTACTGTCATTATTATCTCCTTTTCATCCTCTAGTAAAATGTCCTAAATAACATGTGGAATGAAAAAGTTGACGGTGATAGTGATACAGTGATATGATAAATAACCAGGCACTGTTTTGGTTTTGAAGGGGGTGGTGGTGTCAGGGATCAAAGGTCAGAGAGATCTCCTGTGCCCAACACAACATCTAATGTCACAAGAGAGTCTATTTCTTTGTAGGTATGTAAAACTGCCCTTCACCTTCATTGTGTGTGCATATGTGTTGATTCGTTGATTCTCTGCATGCACAAGGTTGTAGAAGATCTCGTGAAATACTCAATTTGACTCAATGTGTCAGTGAATGCTGGTGGTGTATCTGAGCCTGAGCAACTGCCACACCTTGCTGGCACTAGACTAGAATTAGATGAATCTGCAGAGTAGCCTGTGAGTGGGAACAGTAACCTCAATATTGTTCTATGCATTGATACATGGCACATGGGTGCCCATCTGGTAGTTCATAAGATCATGCAGAACGCACCACATCTCATGCAAAGCCAAGTGAACTACTGTATACAACACAGTGACATGACAACATATTGCGTTTGGCATGAAAGTAAACATTAACATTATTAAAAAGTAGCAAGAATGATGACTTTAATCCCCGCTGCCGGTGATAACTTGTGAGAAGGAAAGTCTGCATTCTTTTAGCATTATTTTTAAAGGAATATGGTATTCATATTAGTGGTAAACGAGACTCTTTACCAGCCGCTGAAGTCGCCAAATGTGGTCTTCTTTGGGGGAGGGGGCAATCGAGACACAATAACATCTGCCGCACCCTCGTCTTCTTTGACGTCTTTACCCTCTTTTGACTTCTTCTTTGATGCCTTCTTTGCCGCCTTCAAATACTTTCCAATTACGATGGGTGAAGAAGCTCCATCATGAGATTCATCTTTGGCCGCTTTCGGTTTGGGCAAAGCTGCTGACTTCGATGATCCTCTCGCAATACTCGAGCTGATGTTTCCTGTCTTGCGCGACCGGTCCGACTCAAGCTTCTCCTCTTTCTTCTTCTGGATGCGCTCCCTCTCGATCTCAAGCGCCTCGTTCACAGGGTTGTCGAGGATCTCCATGCTCTGTATCCTCACCGTCTCCAGGGGCCTGTCTGACTCCTTATCCGTCGGTACTTCCTCCAGCCTTCGCAATATTTCCAGCCCTCCCACTACCTTTCCAAACACGGAGTGTTTTCGGTTGAGGTGCGCGCATGATTTGTAGGTTATGAAGAACTGCCTTCCGTTCGTCCCAGGGCCAGAGTTGGCCATCGAGACAACACCAGCTCCGGAGTGTGTAAGCCTATCGTCGAATTCGTCCTTAAAGGGCTTCTCCCAAATGCTGCTGCCGCTATCGTTTCCCTTGCTACCAGGCTTCTTCCCCCCCTGGATCATGAAGTTGGGGATCGACCTGTGGAATTTGCTCCCGTCGTACTCTCCCTTTTCCGCGAGCAACATGAAGTTCATGGCCGTCCGTGGGACGATGTCACAGTGTATTTCGATATCCATCGCCCCTTTGTTCGTGAACATTCGAACCATCCCCTTCTTTTTCAGGCGTTTCATTTGTTCACATTGAGACGTAATAATCTCCTCTTCCGTTGCCAAACGCGCCTTGTTCTCCCTGGTGATGACCATAGCCGTCGATGTTAGGGATCCGCTTGCTTTACCAGATGTTAGATTGACTGACGTGAGCAGCTCATCCGTGTATATGCTCATCTGCTCCTTCTTCGTGCCAGACGAGGAAGCCTTGTCGGCATCTTTGTCCGTCTTGAGCAATTTTTTCGCCTGCTCCTCTGCGGCCCTCTCCCTCTTTCGTTTTTCCTTGTCCAATTTTTCCATTATGCGTGAGGCCGTCACGCTATGCTTCACGTTGTTGGAGGCCTGTCGCGAGTTTTCCTCCCTCATTGAGTTGATGTGGCTGAAGTTTTGGATGTCCCTCAGCTTACAATGCACCTGGTCGTCGGGGTCCTGCAATATTATGACATCGTCTTTCGTGAACTTCTTTCCACTGATGAGGTCTAGATTGTTCTTTGCCTTGATGTTCAGTTCGTGATACGCTTCATAGGAAAAGACGTTGGCCTCGTTCCCAGGAGGCCTCTGCCGTATCGCAACGACCTTCGTCCTGTTCGTGAACGGCTTGTTCAGGACCGGACACTGCCACCGCCCCGTCGAGTCGTCCCTGTCCATGTTCAGCACTATGAGATCTCTACTCGTCATGGCCCTGCCCGTGACGGGATCGGCCCTGTGTTTCATCAGATGCGGCGTGATCGCTGCGTTGTCGAAGATGATGCCATCGGACGTGCACACCGGCGTCTCGAAGGGGGTGAGAGTGAGGGCGCAGCAGTCGAAGGGGAGGGGGCGGGTGGCACCTGACGATACGCCCGCAGAGCCCGACCGGAGGGATTGGTTGGCGCGGTGCTCCCTCGCCGACTGGTATTGCTTCTCCTTTTGACGCTTGGGCATGGTGGTGGTTCCTCGTCTCTCTATCTACAATAGTGGCGAAGGTGGAGACTTCCGTCGTCCGTCGTGGAAAAAAATGCGAGGCGAGCGGCGCGCGGCGCGACGGCGGCGAGGCAGCCAGGGGCAAAAAACGACACCGATGAGATTCGAACTCACGCGATCAATGATCAATGGATTAGCAATCCATCGCCTTAACCACTCGGCCACAGTGTCATTGTGATCACCGAAGAAATCGTCGACGTACATAATCCTACTGGATAGGAAGATTCTCTTGTGAGGAATTGAATTTGAAATAAATCAATAGTACTAAATCCGACGAATGTATGTAGATGCGTATGAGAGGTTTATTATGTCACAATCCAATCTCATGGCGGAATTAATATGTAGGCTTAGTCCGTACCATAGTTTGACGACACACACGACACACAAAAAATCATCCATGAGCCAATGACCGAAAACATGATGTTGCCGAGAGAGAGGAGAGAGAGATGACGATTGACGATGCATGGACCATGGACGCAAGGACCTAGAGGTACAATACCCACTGCTTGTCTTCGTTCCTGCGGATCCCCCGACCCCCGACCCACCGCTGCCTCCATAGAGCTGTCGAAGCGACGTCGAAGGCACCATGGGCAACACCTACGACGACGCGGAGGGAATGCTCCAGGACCAGGGTCTGGAGGTGGTCGTCATCCCCTACCGCCCCTCGCCTCCCCCCCGCCGTCCCGTCCCGCCCCCGAGCACCAAGCGCCTCTCGAAGGCGGACGACGGCTCCGTCCACAAGGCCGCCCTGGCGAGTCCCGCGAGCGACGAGACGAAGGAGTGCGACGACTCGGACAGCAGCGATGGGGAGGGCAGCGTCGACGAGGGCAGTCGCAGCTCGCCTCCCGAGCCGCCCGCTCCGAGGCAGCTGCAGTTCACGCCGCGGAGCCGAGCTGCCATGGAGGAGGCCGCCGGCCACAAGCTCGAGGCGACGCCTCCCCCCCAATCTTCGGGGGCTGCGGGTGGAGCCCCCGCCGACGGAGGCGGCGGCAACAAGGAGGCGACCGCTCCGAAAACGCCCTCCCGAGGAGCGCGCAGCCACAGCCCCGGTCCGTCGCGTCACGCCCCCCGGAGCAAGAGCGACCCCAACGCCACCGCCGCCAAACCCAAAAAGAGTTCCAACGGCGCCGCCGCCCGCTCGCAGAAGGGGGTAAAGTCTCCCCCCCGCCACCGATCCAAATCCACGCCTGTCGGAAACCACAAATCCAACTCGAATGGTAAATCCAAGAAGAAGAAAAAGGATCCGAACAAGATGGGACTGTACCAAATGGCCAAGCTGGGATATCAGGAACTGTGCAACGCAATCATCCGACCCCCGCGGTCGAATTACGACCTTGCCGCTTTGGGTCCCGAGGAATTTACCTTTTGCGGAGAGAAATTCGTCAGAAAGGACTTCGGGGTGGTGAACGAGCGCGGATTGCTCTTGGAGTGCAGCATGTGGAAGCGCGCCATCGACGAGGAGGAAATACTGGACGGCACCATCGGCGACGTCAGCGAGGTGAACACCAGCGGAGAAATTGACGCCGATCTCGACGAGCGCGACGACCAGGGCTGCGGCCAGATAACGCTGAACGTGGACGACTGGGACGAGAACAAGGAGAGGGGGCAGATGTACCTCCACGTCCCGGAGTCTTTCGAGGAGGAATCGCTGAACGACGACGACGAGGAGGACGAGGACGGATCGGGGAGGGGGGAACAGGAGCCGCCGGCGGAGGGACACATTCACTTCGGGAGCCCGCCCAGGGGGGATCTGAGGAACCCGATCGGGCTCGAGCGGTCCGAAAGTATCACGCACACGTATTACCAGGGTACCATGAAGACGCGGAAGCGACGGCGCGATCCGGTGGTCATTTACCTTCACGGAAATTCGTCGGGGAGGACGGAGGCGCTGCCGCAGCTGGGACACCTCCTGAGCCTGGGCGTGTCGGTGGTGGCGTTCGACTTCGCCGGATCGGGAAAGTCGGAGGGAGAGTTCGTCTCCTTGGGCTACTACGAGAGGGAGGACTTGCAGACTGTGATACACCACCTCCGGGCATCGGGGGACGTGTCCACCATCGCGCTGTGGGGGCGATCCATGGGAGCCGCCACGGCGATCATGTATGGCAGCCGCGACCCCACCATATCTTGCATGATATTGGATTCGTCCTTCACGGACCTCACCTCACTTGCGGAGGAGATGGTCGAGCGTGGAAAGGAGGCGGGTGTGAACGTACCTGGTTTTGTGGTTTCCGTGGCGCTGCGCATGATCAAGAACTCCATCAAGAGCCAGGCGGGGTTCAGCATACGACACCTGAGTCCGATAAGTCACGCCGGACGGTGCTTCGCCCCGGCCATGTTCGTGGCTGGGGAGCACGACGATTTCATCAAGAAGGCTCACTCTGAGGCTCTGCACGAGAAGTACGCGGGCGACAAAAACCTGGTGGTCGTGGACGGCGATCACAACTCGCCCCGGCCACGGTTCCTCTTGCAGAGCGCGTGCCTGTTCCTGCAGAGCTGCATGCATCTCCCCCCCAGCTCGGAGCTGGTAGTGCCGCTGGGGACGAACCTCCTGGCGCCCCCCTGGATCAGTCCCGCGACCTTGAGTAGGCTGGGACTCGGGCCGGCCATTGAGAAGGCCAGGATGGAGGCGTCCGCCATATCCCGATCCCGTTCCAGCAATGCTTCACGTTCTACTCGCGAGAGGAATTGGTTACCAGTGGAGAGCGACGAGCAGCCGTCCAAGTCGAAGGCCTCGTCGCGGGACGATATCATGGTGAAGGGATCGCAGGATGGGCCGACGCCGCCGGGGCTGCCGTTGGAGAATGACGTCGGACGCAGCAGATCGATGCCGGACTACGTAAAATCGCCCACCTCGGCCGATTTCTTGGAGGCGCCTGCCCTTCCCGACATGTCAGAGAGACAGAAGGAGATTGAATCTTCTCTGTTCAAGATGCTGGGGCAGCATGAATGAGCTCGAAGGTAGGCGTGCGGGAGACTGTATAAATGAAAATATACACAACGAGCTCCAGGTAGGGCTATCATTATTTACAGCTTTAGTTACATAGGATTATCTGTTGTAGGTCCATCTCAAGACTAGACAGCTCCAGCAGCTGACGATCCTATTAAATCGTCAATGGTCACTGCTCATGCCATTACTACGAAGCACACAACAGCTGTCCGCGTGCCCATTGTGTGCTGTAGCTAC
>JALLBE010001205.1:0-11382 GCA_036939795.1 Thalassiosira mediterranea | reverse complement strand
CATCGCTCAAAAATCGGGACCATAATTTTTACCGGAACTGGGAGTTCCACTTATCGAACGAAAGTTGTTTGGATGGTGGGCATTTCCGCAGGTAGGTATTACCATACGGTGTGAAGATGAGTGATCGCTCACCTTCAAAGAGATGTGCCGCAACAGCTTCTTGATAGAGGCTACAACATCAACCAAGGTCGAAAACTGCATCCAATGGCAAGGCCACGAATCAAAAGCCCTGCTGTCGTTCTGTATGTAGAGAGATGGTAGAGGCAGTTGAGTAGGCTGGCAACTGTCGATGCTGGCAAGTGTCTCCGATCTCCGACTCATGAAAAAAATGAAAATTTCAGCTGATTTAGCCATCTATCAGTCATCGCAAGGTCATCGGCACGATTCAACTTCTTTCGAAGATTCATTTCCTTTCGACCTCTCCTCTTTCCAGTGCTCTTTCAGCCTTGTTTCAGCGTGCTTTCGGCTTCTTCTCTCACAATCTCAACGATGGCGCCCATCACCCGTGCAAGTAACCGCGGCGCCATTGAGATGACAAACACAATGCCGACAGGCTCGTGGGGTAAACGGCGCAAGACAATGCTTCCAACGCAAAACTGTCTGCTGATCAATCGTTTACCTGACGCTCTCCTCGTGCGTGTCGGCGATTTCCTACCAAAATCGTCAAGCGTGCTCTTTGCCACGGTCATTTCCATGTCGACCTCGAGGAAGATAGATTGGAACAGAGATGATTTTGAGACGCTCGACTTCGATGATCTTGAAAGAGATGTCGCCTCGAAGCTCACCGATTGGGACCTTGCATGTGTCCTCCGATGTATCGACGCTGGGGAGAGATTGAAGGTTTTGAAGCTTACAGGCTGCGTAGGCATCATCGGTCATGGTCTGAGAGACCTTTGTGGATCTACTGCCTTGCAACGAATTGACTTGAGCCTCGTTGGAAGGCATGAAAGGCCATTCCTAGATCCGGAGCCAAAGATATCTGTGGCAGCGGTCGTGCCCATCCTCGAGAATATCGTTGAAACCAGTGGAAACACATTAGAGCACGTCCAGCTTCCGAGGAAGTGGCGCAGTACACAGCAGCAGCTCTCAGCCCTTTCTAGGTTCATACCCGAGTACAATCGAATGCTAAGCCATCGCTCCCTGAGGTGCTCCAAGTGTAAAGATGTCATCGGGGATGGTATTTCAACCACAGAGTGGATAATTCCTGGTACTCAGCTTACTCCATTGAGGGCGCTCCAACAACACACGTGCTATGAGTGCATGGAACACTTCTGTCGTGACTGTCTGCCTCGTCATGAGAATAACTTTTGCTGGATATGCGAAAAGAAGTTTTGCTCGGATTGCAATGCAATTACTCGTTGCGAAGATTGTCAATTGATTGCATGCAACGCCTGCAATGCGGCCATGCAGTGCGATGGTTGTGGCCATGGATTTTGCTCTAATTGTGGGTCCGACGCGATCGAGGGGTGCGGTCTCTGTGATAGGGACCTCTGCCGCGACTGCCCCCAGATATTTGTTTGTCAAGGCAAACGCTGCAGCAAATTTAACTGCATGGATTGCTCAAGCGTGAATGGCAGTGTCGCGCGCTGTGGGCTGTGTGAGGGTACTGTTATGGGTGGTGACTTCTGCTCTGACTGTCGTCTCGAAAAATATCGTTTGATAGGGTTCTCCGCCGATGATATTGGATGCCCAAGATGCCTGATCTTTCTCGGTATGGGTGAAAACGAAAGGTTGCGCTGATATCGACAATTGTGGAATTATGGCATTAAGTAGAAATTCGCCCATGCACTGGACGGCAGGTATCTTCATCCATAGACGTAGAAGATAAACTTCATCATCTTTTCCTTCTCTTCGTTCGTTCAGACTCAGGCCTCGCCTCTTTGCCTGCCGGACCACTCTCTAGCCTGCCCGACTTGAAGAAATCATCGGGTAGATTGGAAACATGAGCTTCCAGCCTGCCAGGACCTTGCCAGGACGCACCTCTCTCCTCTCTCCTCTACCTCGTTAATTCGAGAGCCAGTGAAATAAAAATGAAATCGGAAGTACGATACAAGTTCGATGTGGACAATAGTGATTCCTACGCTGAATAACGATCCTTCTCATTCACAGTCAACAGTCAATGATCGCACAATGCACCTCGAGTCCATCACACTTTCAACTTCAATTTTCACTTCATTCATTCACTTCCAGCCTCTCTCTCCTATTACTTCTCTGGCCTATTCTGTCACGATGGCGCCCACCACCCGCGCAACTACCCGTGCCACCACCCGAGCAACCATGCAGCGGGCCCTGACGATGCAGACGGGCTCGCTAGGCAAGAGGCGCAAGACATTGCTTCCAACGCCGAGAGGTCTATCAGCCAATCGTTTACCTGATGCTCTCCTCGTGCGTGTCGGCGACTTCCTACCAAAATCATCAAGAGTGCTCTTCGCGGCCGCCATTTTCATGTCAACATCGAGGAAGGTAGATTGGAACAAAGATGATTTTGAAACCCTTAACTTCGATGATCTCGAGAGAGATGTCGCCTCGAAGCTCACCGATCGGGACCTCGTAGGTGTCCTCCGATGCATCGATGCTGGGGAGAGATTGAAGGTTTTGAAGCTTACAGGCTGTGTAGGCATCATCGGTCATGGTCTGAGAGACCTATGTGGATCTACTGCCTTGCAACGAATTGACTTGAGTCTCGTCGGAACGCACGAAAGGCCAGCACTTTATCCGGAGCCGAAGATATCTGTGGCAGCCGTCACGCCTATCCTCGAGAATATCGTTGAAACCGGTGGAAACACATTAGAGCACGTCCAGCTTCCAAAGAAGTGGCGCTCTCCCGACGAGCTCTCGGCCCTTTCTAAGTTCATCCTGGAGTACAATCGAACGCTAAGCCGTCGCTCTCTGAGGTGCTCCAGGTGTAAAGATGTCATTGGGGCTGGTCTTTCAGCCATGGAATGGATAATTCCTGGTACTCGGTTTACTCCATTCAAGGGGGTGCAAGATCACACGTGCTATGAGTGCATGGAACACTTCTGTCATCGCTGTGTGAGGCACCATGCAGATCGGTTCTGCGATGCGTGCGAGAAGAAGTTCTGTTCGGGCTGTATTGGTNCAATTTTTGCCGAAAGGATATATGCAGCGGATGCGCTACCGTAGTGCAATGCAGTGAATGTGGCGACAGAATTTGCACTGATTGTAGAGACGTCGAGGTCGATGGATGTGGCCTTTGTAATAGGAAACTCTGCAATGGGTGTGTCGCGTTGATGGTTTGTGAAGGCGAAGGCTGCAACAAATCAAACTGCATGGATTGCTCACTTTCAAATGGTAGTGTCATGTGGTGTGAGCTATGTGATAATGAGTTTTGCTCTGACTGTCGCCTCGAGGACTATCGTGGGAAGGGGGTCGCCGCCGATGAGATCGAATGTCCGGAATGCCAAAGTTTGCTCTATCTCACACTGGCGCGTGAAAACGAAAGGTTGCGCCGACAACTTGCCGATGTCCAGGGTTGACGCACGTACTGAGAAGATCCTTTTCCTCAATGGTATGGTACTCAGCTATCTTTATTATTCTTCACAGCGAAGTAAAAAGATAATAATTTGAATGGTTATCATAGCTTACTTGTCCAGAGACTTTCCGTCAACCAAAAGTTTCATGATCTTCTCCATCTCATCGTTCAATCTCTGGTCTTGACTAGCCTGCCAGTCCACTAGCCTTGAAGCAATATCATCGGGTAGACTGGAAACAGAAGCCTCTAGCCGGCCAAGGCGCTCTTCTACCTCGTTAATCCTAGAGCCAACGACTGCGGCCTCTTCTGGTGTGGCGCTACCGTTGCTCAATACATCCAAGTAGCTGACAACTGCTTTGGCAGATGGTGGCGCTGGAACATACCCCGAAGAAAGAGCATCTAAATAGTTGGTAAACGCGGCCCCTGTCTGTTCGTTGGGTGAGACATTGGTGGACAGGGAGTCCAAGTATCCAACAATTGCTTTCACCTCTCCATCTGTTGCCACGGCACCAGTACTTGCCAGGGAGTCCAAGTATCCCTGAATGGATTCCGCGCAATTCTCGTCGACTTGCCCAGGCTCGCAATATTCCAAAAGAGTTGGGTCAATGCCAGCATTGATTGTGGCCATAGCCCGAGATGAAACTAGAGATGCTTCAGCCTCCATTCTGCTCAGACGTTCTTCCATTTGAGCGACGGCTAATGCATCCTCGTTCTCATTCTCTCCGGTGGCGACATAATCAGAAGTACATTCCACACCTTCGCCGGAGGGCTGTGTGTAGTCGTAAGCGATTGTTGTCATCACCTGATCCTCGACATAATCCTCGCCCATAGTTTCGACTTCTTCTGCAACGTATTCTTCAGCTTCTCCGCCACCTTTGAATCTAGCTAGTATGTTCTCCTCCACCCATGGCACAGTGCTCAATGCCAACCCTATCCTGATCGGAACAGCCAACCTCGCAAAGTTGACGAATGCAAAAGCTTCGAGTCCGATTTTCTTCACGTCCTCGCTGTTGGTGAAGTCCGGCCAGTCACCTGTAGCTTGCTTGTACCCCACTAAGCAAACGGGAATGGACACACCCCAGAAGGCCGCTTCCCAAAGTGCATAACTGATCGCGCCCGCCGTGCCAGCATCCTTAACCTTTTGAAGAAGACTCTTCGACTCTGACGAAATCTTTCCTATCAAGCCTTGCTCCTTTTCCTCCACATCCCCAACATTCTGATCACCTGCACCGTTTGCCTGCTTGATGAACACGCCCAGAGCCGAAACGATGGATACCCCGATAATCACCAGCGGGATCAAACCAAAGTCTTCGGTCTCCAAGTTGAATTTTGGTATCGTGAGAGGAATGGATGGCGATGCATTTTGGGTCTGGATAAGTTCTTTCCCTGAAGATGAAGCTCCCGCATTAGTGCTGGCGGAGCTGCTCTTCTCTTCTACAGTCTGTGTTGCCGCAGGTGTATCAGTAGCTGCCTTCTCTTCTTTGATTGTTGGCGCGGCAGGCTTCGCAATAGCTGCAACAGGTGCTGTCTTTTCCTCCTTAGGAACCTTTTCTTCGCCGGCACTCGTTTTCGGTGCACTTTCCTTAACGGCATCGTTGACACTTTTTTCATCTGCGGCCTTGCTCTCGGCTTTTGGGGGTGGTCTGGCAATGCCACTGAGAGACTTGGGCGTACTTGGGTCAACGTCGTCGGCGGGTCCGGTGGTACCAATTTTTACAGCACGAGACGGTCTGTAAATGCTCCAATCCTTGAAACCACGCGGCACTTGGGGCGCCGGCGGAGGTGGGGCAGATTCCTCGATGGGTTGTACGCTAGATGCTTCGTTCGTCGGCAGGGCTTGCTCGGACGCGGTACCGAAATCGGTGAATCTGCGGAGAGGTGCCGGCGACGGCGACGGCACTGGTACAGGTGGAGTGGATGTCTCCGCAACTGTCTCGGCTGTTTTCCCATCGTTGGATGGCGTTTCTGTCTGTTTCTCACCTTCATCGATTTGCACCTTGAGACTGTTCGCAGTTGGCGCGACGGGCGATGGGGTAGAGCTAGAGAAGCCAGGACCTTCGTTAGATTCGGCCTTGGGAGCAACTTCCTTCGTCGCAGGAGTTGGCGTTACGTATTCGGTCTTATCACTGCCACTGTCTCCAGATGCGGCAATATCGTTCTTTTTAACAGTATCTCCATCACTGGAGGCGACAGCATTGCTCTCGTCGGTACTATCATCTGTAATTGGCTCATCATCGCGTTTCTTGAATTCAAGAGGCAGGGCAAACTTCTCAAGCATATCATCCATGGCAGAGCTACTCTCCATTGCCGATAGACGTAAGTCATCCCTGCGATGGTAGCTGGGCAACACGTGTACATTCGTTCTGGATGGTGACGTGACTCCGAAGCGATGTCCGATGAACCCCCTGCGCGCATGCGGCTGGAACGCGTGTACCACGCCTTCGTGGTAGGAGATAAGCGCCAGGGCGGGCAGCGCGGTTATTAATCTCATCGTGTACTTGAACGATAAAAGGTTCGTCGAGGGAAACCGTGGTCAACAGGGTGAGTCGGTAGGAGCACACTGCAGCGCCGTTGCCGTCGACCTCCCTTCACAACCAAATCGGTCGAGCCCCCAGCTTCGCTTCTCGCTTCCGCGTGTCGACAGCCTGTGCGAGCTCGTATCGATCCCACTGGTGCTACCACAATTCCCGCGGCCGCGTCGTCCGACGGCCGACGACGGGTCGATCAGAATGCTTCTGTTTCGACGTCGATGGAGCCATCGTCGGTCGTCCGTCGGCGGTCGGCGGGCGCCGCACGCCGCGCGCGCCGTCGTCGAGTCGTCGCGCACGCACGGTCGGTGCTCGCCAGGTGCTCGCCGAGCGAGAGTCTCGAGTCTCGCCGTTTGCTGTGACGCGTGACACGTCATCGTGAGAGGTACGTCAGTGATACTCGAGTAACAGGTATGGTAACATAAGTCACAGGTTTTGTGCAATATGTAACATGTGATACATGATTTGACATCGTACATAGTAGGTATCGTGTTGTATGTGCCTGAGTGGCTCTGAGTAAGTGGGGATGTATGATGTATGGGCGTGGTATGGGGAGCTGCACTTGATTGAGTACAGATCATCTCGCCCCGGCTTGGCATTACTGACTACTACAAGGAGCTACAAGCCCACATGAAAGCTGCGAGAGTAGGTTGCTATCATCAATGTGGACTGCTTATATTTTGCTGTGGAAACTGGGTTTGTGGAAGCAGCTGCGAGCGGATGCATTTGGAGGAAGCATAGTACTATTATGTTCAGGGAGACATACGTGATGTAATCTCTCACATTCACAAGTCGCTCTTATATATTTCTGGACAGTGAAGTTTAACTCCAGTGCTCGGCATGTATAACCTGCAATTCTTGACGTTATACCGATGTTCCATCAATTTGTCGTATGACCAACTCAGGAAGCGATCGACCGCACTCTCCACAGATCTCGGGGCATCGATGACCTCATCGCCACCCTGTGGGCGGACGGGAAGCGACGCATCGTCCCGATGCTCCAGTCGATCAGCCGCGTCCCGCACCCTCCTCCTCCCATCACGACCCAATGGAGCGCGAAAGTGCACGGGCAGTATCGTGTCGATCATGTCCTCCTTCAGGTCCTCGTTGTACATCACTGCCAGGCCTAGACCGTCGGCGTCGTCGAAATTTCGCAGGGCCGAGAGGCAGAACGACGATAGCTGCATCGCGCGCATTTCCGTCTGTGTTGCCCGGTCCAAATCGACGCCCTTCTTTTTGGCATATGCCCGTATCATTGGGGAGGGTTCCATCGAAAATGCCGGCTCATCCTTTCCCCGATGTATCATCATGGCTTCCGTGGGATCGCGATACAGGAATATCCATGGAGTGGTGGGAAAAGCCTCCCGGAACGTCTCCATCGTGCGCGTCGTCTCCGGTTCGAAGACGAAGAAGACGTTTTCCGTCCGCGGGTCGGCCGATCTGCTCATGAGGTACACCACGTCCCTCATTAGGTTGGCCGCCGCTTCGACGGAGCATCCAGAGTAGCCCTCACCGCACACCTGCATGGCGGATGATGCCGGATCGGCATCGACGTAGACGCGGTGTTTTACGGGTTCGGACGCCGCCATCGCGCTCGCGGCCAGGGCGGCCCCGCATCGACTCTCGTGGAACACGGCCCCGTTGAGATCCAAAACTCTGGGCAATGATTCGTTTTTGCTGTTGGTGTACCTGGCATCGAACTCTCGAACTATTGAAGCCACCAACGCGAGATCCACGCGGATATTTTTTTTGCTGCCCCCGCTGCATCCGGACCGTTCGATCACATTCGCAAAGTCGTGTCCGTGCAAGGTAAAGTCGACGGCGCAAAATTCCGCCACTATCCCGCTGTAAGAATATTCTTCCACGACGACGGAGGCGTCCGGATCCTTCCCGAGGTTGACGAGATTCACCGACGCCGTCAGTATTTTTCGCACGTGCCCCCTCAACTCCGGATTGTCCGCGCCCGGAGGCAGCGCCAACTCCACCAAAAAATTGTCGAGCGGCCCCTGCCGCGGGACGTCAGGAGGAGGTCGGGGATTTTCGTAGCGAGCGGTAACGGCCATGAGGCTGACGAAGGATCCGAGGGAGAAGCTGGCGAAGGCCGCGAGCGCGAGGAAGATTCGCCGTCGCGCACGGAGGCGGGAGGGGATGACGTCGTTCTCGATCATCTCGCCGCGCTGGAGCCGCGCCGACCCGGTCACCAGCGGCGCTTGGTGAACGTCCCCCCGCCGCGGCGCTACGGTTCCCTCTGGGCGTGCTCTGGGTTTGCTACGGCGGTGGGGGGCTAGTGGTGGTTACGGGCACGCTGGAGGGCCGCGATCCGCGAGAGTGGAGAGGTTTTATGGAGTTGGCTCAAGGCTCAAGTTGTTGAGGGTGTTGGTAGTGAGCAAGAGTGAGCACGGAGTGCGGAGTGCGGAGTCTAGTGTCTAGTGCGTGTAAATTGGAATTAGTATAAAAGATATCCGATCTTGACATAAAGATATGACACGAGAACGAGCACACGAAAGGAACTGTAGAACGCGAGAGAGAGTGCAGTGCAAAAGAACACGCGTCGAACATTCGATCGATGAGTCCCCGCCCCCCCCGTCCCCTTGCCGGCTCCCTCTGAATACCTACCAGAGCAAGACCAGGGATTGCGCCGGCCATAGCGCATACCATAGCGCCGACAGGATCTGCAGACACCATCGCAGTTTGTCCCGGCCTATGACGACCGCCGCCTTTTCGCCAGCGTCCATCGACGCGCGGATCCTCATCGACGCCTTCCGCGTAGCTCACAATCTACACATTGCCTGAACGACCCCATCCGTCGATCACGACCGACGTAAACCAGCACCATGATCCGTCTCGCATTCACGGGGAGGAACTTCCGCTACATCATCCTATTCGTCGTCATCGTCCTCTTCATACGATTCCTCGTCTTGGGAATCAAAGAACCGCCCTCCTCCCGCGTCGTGTACATTTGCGATACCGGGGACGAATCCACGTTGACCCAATGCAACTCCTTGGATGACGAGACCTCGTGCGCGGGGGTGTTGGATCTCGATGGCAATGTCGCCGCGTGCATCGAGAGCTCGTGCGGATTCCGGCTATTTCCGCACATAGACGTGTCCATCGCGGGGACGCCGGATCCGTACGATCCCGACGCGGGTACCTCGACGACCTCTTTCCTGTCGATCATGTCGATCATCTACGGGCTCGTGCCGTACCTCGTGGCCTTCGTCTATGCGATTGAATTTTTGCTGTTGGGAAATTTGATACCCCTAGGCAGGGGGGCGGCTATGGCGGTCATCGCCATTTTCAACGATGGGATATTCAAGAAGTTGGTGCAGCAGCACAGGCCTGAGGGGAGCTGCCTGTACTTTTTGTCGTACGGCATGCCGAGGTGAGTCACGGTGGCCTTGTGCTCCGCGCTGCAAAGGAGTTTGAGCCAGGTTGCAACATTGCATTCATACTCATCCAAATTGGGTCTCATCTTGTTCTGCCACACAGTGGTCACGCCGCAACTAGCATTGGCCTCTTGACCTACCTTCTATTGGAAGTATTCATATACCATCCTAATCTCATTTGTGGGATTACATGCCAAAAGAGAAGTGACCGGGGAACGTACACTTTCAATCATGGATATGGATGGTTGAAAGAGTCGGGTAATGAGGAGGGCCAGGTCTTCCGTGCCAACAGTGCGAGTGGGGGGCCTGATGGTGGTGGTGAGGCTGCGGATGGTGAGGCCGCTGTGGAGGATTCCGTTGCGATAGACGTGGGTGGCCACGATGCTGGAGAGGGTGAAAGCCCTGCGGAAGAGGCTTTGCTAGAATCTCCGCCTACTACGAAGGGAAAGTATGCCTTGAAATCGATCTTCGGTGAAAAGTATGTCAATCACTTGTACGCGCTATGCTACATTCTTTTGCTGCTCCCGGTGCCCCTATCCAGGGTCTACCTGCACGACCACCTGCGCCTTCAGGTCTTGTACGGTTCTCTCGTTGGGATTTGTGTGGCATCGCTATGGTATATCTTCCTCGTGAGGAACATAGGATGGAAGATTGTCGAGTGGAGGAAGAGCGACTGGGGGCAGTGGTGGGGGCTGACGTTTGGCTGGGAAGAATCCATCGCCAAGTTCAAATTGCCCTATCACAATGAGGGAACATTTGGCTAAACCCATGATGGTATCAGTAGTTTGATCAGTAGGCTAGGACAATTTTATGTCGAAATATTGCTAAAATTGCAATGCCATGCTAAGTTGTTAAGTTAATTGTATCGTAGCAAATAATCTTGGTCATATTAAGCACGATAGCCATGAGTGACAACAACTAGTGATGTCATTCAACATTTTCAGGTGTCACATGCGCCTTCAAACCAACATTACGAAAACGAAGCCACAGGCATCCACGACAACACCATCAGTCAGTCTGTGATTCAGCCATCTGTATGGCGGTCAAAGAGTCGACAACAATGACTACGATACCTATTGGCACACTCTCTGAAGACTCAATGGCAAGTCTCTAGGAGCGACTGTAGGCGGACACTGAAATTATTATTGGGCCAACAAGAGACGGCATTGGTACGAGGTGCATGGATCACGGTAGTCAAACCGAGTGAAGCAGCGATTTGTCTTTGGATTGTTCAGAAAATCAAGTTGGTGGAGGAAGACAGTGATATGTTGCGCCGACACCCCGTTCTCCTTGTGGCTTGTTTCTTTCCACCAAGGCCGTAGAGGGCCTTGCTCTGACGCTTGAGCGTGTACACGACGTCCATCGCCGTGACGGTCTTGCGGTGGGCGTGCTCCGTGCAGGTAAAGGAGTCGCGGATGGCGTTGTCGAGGAAGACCTTGAGAACGTCGCTGGTATCCTCGCTGTTCCAGCTGGAGATATGCTCGACTCCACCACGACAGGCGAGACAGCGACGCGTGCAGCCATCCATATCATTGGGGCCATCAACTTGAGGGAAGTCTCTTCCATGTCCAGACATGGTGAATTGGGGCCGCCTGAGATCAGGAGAAACCTCGCTTAGGATGGTGAAGACAATTCTTTGCTCTTTATGCCTGATGTAAGCTGATGTATCATGGTTGCTTGCTCTCCGCGATCTTGGTCTTGATCTTGGTTGTCTGTCATCGCAAGTCGCCCCTTGCTTCGTAGAGACGTCGAACGTGGGAACAAGTATTGTACTACGCCTCCAAGGCAATCTTGCTTTACCCACGTACAGTCTGTATGTAGTCACCTTCATTCACTCACTTCGCCGCACCAGTACATAGCCGTGGCCGCACTCTGCCACCGACCGTGCTCCGTGCTGCTTCGACGTGATCACCTGGATCGAATAAGCCAATAGGATTGCCGTTCCCGCCAAGAATATCAAGTTTGTGGATTTTCG